>SKCR01050251.1:0-39317 GCA_019454045.1 Zanthoxylum bungeanum | reverse complement strand
CAATAAACTAGAGCACTGAATATTACAAACTTTTCAATTTAGCTCATGTCAGTATGTTACTATATATGTTGATAATATCTTGCTAACTAAACATATGAAGATTCTTTTTTAGTCAGTTTTAAGGAGAATTCACAAATTAAATAATTCAAAATGAAAAAAAAACAAAAATTAACTTGTTTCGAAATAGGTTTGAGATACGTCATCAGGTGTGGAAACTCCTTACTCAGCTACCTTTTACCAATTTCACCTTTTTAGTCAGAATAAAAACAAAAAACACAAAATATTTTTGTAATTTTTGAAAATTTTCCAATTTGTTTTTGTATTTTTCGAAAATTTTGGACTAAAAATAAAAATAACACACAAACTAAAAAACAAGGTACTGATCAATTAATTCCCTCCCCCAAACCTAAATGAGACATTGTCCCTAATGTCTAAACAGTAAAAGGAGAGTAAGAAGGTTGTACCTGGTTTGCCTGAAAATCTACAGGAAATTAAAGGTTAAGATCCACATTAATCCGACGCCTCTTACCACGATCGTCCTCGGACCAATTATCTTTGAAATGATAGGGTCAACTTGTGGTTCATAGGCTATGAGTTGGTCTATTAGATCCGGAGCAGTTCTGGCAATGAAGAGGAGTTCTTTCATAGGTTTTGACACGAACCCATTTCTTCGGGCATCATCAAGAAACACACAAAAAAATCATAAAATCCATCAACATTAAACAGTCCAAGCGGTTTCTGGTGTATGTTCAGGTTCGCCCAATGTGGTTCTGTGAAATGTGATGGCTCATCATACCATGAAAGATCTTGATAACTCTGCCACCCTGGATGATAGTTGTAATCGAAATAATCTCTAGGGTGGTTACCATTACATATGTCACATCTCCCTGATGCATTTGTTTAGCAAATGTGGTATTGCTTGGTTCTGGCATCCAGTGATAATTGTTGGGCTGGACAACAGGCCTCAGAAAACTGGGGTGTATTTTCTAGTAAAGCTCGTGATCTATCAATCTCCCAATAATGTTCCATTTTTTCAATCACCTGAAATTACAATAAAGAAATAAAAAATTACAGATAAAGAAAATTAGATACAAGTAAATTAGATACATTCAAAATTAATAACTCAAGAAAAATAAGTCCCCGGCAACGGCGCCAAAAACTTGACCGGTGCAAACACACGCGTATAACGCAAGCGCACGTATCGTTCAAGTAGTATAAAAATATTCGATCCCACAAGGACTTAATTCCTACTGTTGTTATTAATTGTTGAATCTATTTATTTACAAATATCTAATTAAAGGGAAAAGAGAATGATTGTTTGATGGTTGAATGTGATTTTGGTTTGCTAAATAAATAAAAAGACAAAAGAAAATACTAAGGAAAATAACAAAAGACATAAAGATTTAGGGTTGTGAATCATTCTAATATCTTTTAAAGATGAAGTGATTATTTATGTTTGTGTAATAAATCGGTTTACTAACCTGGAACACGAAATTATACGAAAGCCTCTGTCGATGGTCAGACGCAAATACCCAGTTTAACCCAATTGAACCATATGTCTATGTCAACCAAATTATCTGGATTCATTAAGTTTGAGTTCCAATTATGGTTACCCCCGCCCGACAGGTATATGTCTATCCTGTAAGGAAATCTATTAAAGGGTTATCTATCCTCAAGGAAGATCGTGGGCTATTAAGTCTAAGGCTGAAAACTAAAATTCCTTTGTCAAGTTTATTTTAGATTTACCACATCAATCTTATTGGTGATCAGGCAACAAGAAGCATTAAGCTTAAGACTTAATAAGTAAACCTTTAAATTACCCAAACTATAAAAAAACCCTTATAAACTGGTGATATTAGAATTCATCACAACCCCAGATAACTAACACATAACCAGGGCTAGTAAAAACTTAAATAAAATAAAAGACATAAAGTAAAATGCTGAAAAATAAATTGCTTGAAAAGTAAATGACGGAAAGTAATTACTGAAAGTAAATTGCTGAAAGTAAATGTGAAAGTAAATTGCTGAAAGTAAATTGCCTGTGAAAGTAAATGCTAAAAGTAAATTGCTGAAAAGTAAATAAAGTAAAAGTACAATAAAAGAAAATGCTGAGGTAAAATGATCCACTTTTATTACTTCTATTTTAGATATCTCCCTTAATATAATATATTAACTTTGCATGATAATTACCAACCAGCCATATAGGCGGTATCCAGATTAAGTCAAATTAATAATTAATTACCAACCGACCAATCAGGCGGTATCCAGTTTAGTCAGGTAAAACCAATTTAAATAATTACCAACCGACCAATATGGCAGTATCCTCGCTAAGTCAGGTTTTAACTAGTTTATATATTATAATTAAGGGAGATTAATCTAAATATTAGTAATAAAAGTTTTACCTTTTACCCCTCATTACTGAAAAGTAAAAAACTGAAAATTAAAGAAAGAAAACTATTGTCCGTAAAAGTAAATTGCGGAAAGTAAAAATTGAAAAGTAAAGAAAAGAAGTGCGAAAGCGGAAATTAATTACTAAAAGCTATAAATAAACAAACAAGATACAATATTCTTAGTATTCTTAAGGAATTCCTTAGAAGAAAGTATGAATTTTACAAATGAAATGGCTTGATATTTATAGGCAAAATTTTGCCTCCATCAAATCATCCACCAAATCAATTATTAATTACTCCACTAATTGCTCCACCAAATCCATTATTAATTGCTCCACTAATCTCTTATCAGGTTTGGTGATGATTTGATAATTATTATTATTATTTATTAATTTATTTTTTTGCTTTGAAAATGATTGGAAGTGCTTTAATAATTACACACTACACACTTCTGGATGGTTCATCAATTTCGGGCATGAAATCTTCAGAATTCGAAATTATTTTGTCTTTAAAAGTTGTAGATCTTTGAGTCTTCTTTAATCTGGAACTTGAATCAGCTCAATCCGATATCTGACTAAAACGTTATGCCCAAAATACGACAGATGCGCAAAACTGGAATTTCCAAAACTGCACTTCGTCAAAACGCCCTCTTTCAAGTTTCCAATCTCCAAAATTAAAATATCAAGTCCAATAATTGCCATTATTTGACCCATATTTCATCCTAAATGATTTCATTGAGACCCGATATTATTTTATCTGCAAAATAAACTAAAACACATCAAAAAATTCATCAAACCCGAGAAACTAAATAAAATATTAAGTTAAAGGGGCGGTAAATATTGATATATTTTCTGCTCATCAGTGCCTACACGTATCTCCAGTCGCCCCTTAAGAGTTCGGTTCTTTTTTACCGGAACCTGCAAACATAGAACAGACAAAACACAAAAAGAATGCAAGTATGTCATGTGTATGCATGCATGCATGAGTTTCCTATCCCGTCGGGTTAGGTCTTCCACCAATTCCCTTGGTGACTGATCGGTCTTCTCTTCCTTGCCGTACAGTTTTCTGTTTCTCAATTTCTTTTTCCCCGATATCCATGTTTGCTAAACTCTTTTTGACAAACTTTTTATTTTTAATCTCAAACCCAACGGATATCTATGATGGATTTTAAGACACATGAGGTTAGCATGATGCGTGTATGCATGAGATGTATGGAATATATCAGTCGGCCCATTATCATTTTAAAGAATTCAATCATACTATTGCGCGGTGCAAACTTATCCCAGTTGAAAAGGCCCAACAAGTTTATACTCTTGCGATAACATGGCTAAAAAAACTTCAAATAATAAGAGGCCTAAACACAAAATGGCCCATCGGTATTTTAGAAGCTTTCGGCTCAATTTTCAAAGGACATGAACTTGTCCCAGTTTAAATGGCCCAACAAGTTCATATCTCTTGACATGAAGTCCAACTGGATCCAAATGACGATGGTCCAAAACATAAACATAAGCAAATAATTCCTAATGGTCATACAACTAAGGTTCACATGTAGGTTTCAGAAGTGTAAACAAAGGCTCTTGCTGATGAAGGATTGCCCACAACTAGACTCCCCACTCAAGGGTTCAAATGACCAAGTGAGCGGACCTTTTTTATACCTTACGGTACGTGCCAACTAGTTACGTGTGTGACTAACCGTCGAATGGATTTCCCATTATAGATTCCCCAGAGAGAGGGTGGAGCGAACTCTCTTAAATACCCAAGTCTTTTAGGCTCTTATCGCCTTGGTGACAAGAATAAACAACGAGTCTTCCAAGATAGTCTGTCACAATTAGCTACTGGTAAATGATTATCTAGGTGCTTTCGCAGCTTTTCCTTATAAACGTTAGTGAATGAAAGAAGACACCAAACCATCACCTAGCCTTAATATTGCTTTTGATTAAACTCCCTAAACCCACAATAGACATGGTTAATTAAAGCACAAATCACAAACATCACAAGACATTATTTCGGGGCTGATTCTCTATCCCCAGTGGAGTCGCCAGACTGTAGAAGAAAGAAATCGGCGACGCTATTTTAGGCTCGCGGCCTAGTTGGGAGTACGGAGTAGCCCGCGGGGGACTAAACCGGAGAATAATGGAGTCGTCACCCGGTGTGAACCAAGAAAATGATTTAAGGCCGCACTCACCCCTCGCAAGGGAAGACCTCAAACCGTTGGGTTCGAAATGGTCCCTTACTTATGTCAATTGTAATGAATGGATTTGTGCAATTTTAACAAAGTCTACTCAACATACATTTGCAAAATAATCTACATTCCTATAAGGTCTAAGTCTAAGTTTGCATGCTTCAAAAGTAAATTCTCATAACGGCAAACATACAATGTCACACAATAAACATGTTGAACAAATAACGATATAAACATTATGTAAATTAAATTCCTATTGCGAAAGGTAGATGACTAAATCATGCATAAAGAAATAATGTACTAAAACTAAATCATATTAAAAAAAAAAATAACCTTCTAATGGCCTAATCATGCTTGAAAACAAGTTTGGATGAAATGAAATATATGAATCTCTCAAGTGGTACGGGGCATTGTATCCCGAGTGCAAACCATAATACCGTCCATTCGGATTCGGCTATGGAATTTATGTCCGGGTTTTCATCCAATATACCACAAAAGGGAACATATATTCCATTCACCGGGAATCACATCATACACTAATTCACAATATTCATGCGAAATAAAGTACAGAATTAACTAAAAATAAAGGATAATAAGTAAAATGGGTGCCCTCAGGTCTAACTTCTTTTGTCGTCTCTCGTAAGCGTGTTACACGGCCGTCAGAATGGTTGATGCTCCACAACTCTTATGGTTCACTGGTTTGGCGTTTTCATTTGTTGTTTTGCTGTTCGGGTCGCTGTTTTCACTCCGTTTCGAGGTGTTTCTGGTCGCGGTATTAGGCTTACTATTTCACTGTATTTAGGTAGATTTTGTGGGTGAAGTTCGTGGGTTTTATAGGCAGTTTTTGGGCTAATTTACTGGTAGTGTTTTGGGCAGAATTTTTGGTGGTTCACTGGCAGATTCGGGGCAGTGTTTGCGTGTTTCAGAGGCTGGTTCACTGGGGTAATTTGATCGTGTTAAAAGGGCTACAGTGAGGGAGTCTTCAGATGTGCTTCAGGGGCAGAATTATGGATCTGATTTGCGTGTTAGGGACTGCAGGGAGGGGTTGAATTTGCGTGAACAAAAGAAGTAGAAGAGAGGCCAAAATTGGCGTGTTAGGGGCTATTTTGTGAAGGACCTTCAGACGTGTTAGGGAGCTGCTGTGAAGGGCTGACGTGGGCTGATTATTTGTTGCTTATGGGTTCTTAGCCGATGTGGGATAAGAGGCGTGGAGTGGCTGTGAGGCGTGAGTTGAGGGGGCTTAGTACTTGTGGGTTCTTTTCGTGAAGCTAGTGCGTGAGTTGAGAGGACTTAGTGCTTGAAGGTGAAATTGGCATGAATGGGTGTTTCTTAATCGATGTGGGATTGAAGGGAGTGAGTGGGCTGTTGTTTTAAGCGTGAAGGGGTTAGTTTCAGGGAGGCTATTGGGCGCGAATGGAGGGCTTGTTCCAGGGGGCTGCTGGGCGTGTATGGAGGGCTGATTTTAGGGGGCTGTTGGCGTGTATGGAGGGGAGTTTTGTGAGGGTGCTTGGGCGTGAGCAATGGCTGTTCTTCAAGGGCTGTGTTGGCATGTTTAAGGGCTGTTTTGTGAGGGTGTTTGTGCGTGAACAAGCGGCTGGCTCAAGGCAGTTTAGCCGTGAGTGAATGTGAGAGAAGATGGGAGACTTGTGTTGTATATGCTATGAAGATGCTAGGGGAAGAATGGTGAACTAAGGGCTCTTTAAATAGGAAAATAGAGGTTCATTAATTAGGTAGGCCAATGATGTTGAAGGGTTATTAATGGGGAGGCTTACTTTGTTGACAAAAAATGGAAAAATGGTAGGCTAAGTCATGTGTGTGGGGTTGAAAGGATTAATGGTGTAGGTTTATGCTTGACTTGGTGATGGGAGGTTATTAAATGGCTTGGAAAAAATGGTAAAAGGGTGGCTTTGGTGTTAATGAGTGTGGGGTAGGCTTTAGGTAGGTTAACTTGGTTGTTTGAATAGTTAGTGGAGAGGTAAATGAGCAAAGGGCGTGGGCTTTGGTTTAGGTGGGCTTGGTGTGTGTTTTGATTTGGTTTCATGGGCTTTGGGCGTGGGCTTTGATGTCTAAGGGAGTGGGCTTGATTTGCGTGGGTTTTGGGTCAAATGTGCTTTTGAAACGGAGGTTTGACGAGTGAACCCGAAGGTAAACAAGCGAATAAAGTCCAACAGAATGTCAATTCTTGACCTTTTCCCTTCCGACGTCCTTTTCCCGCGACTTCTATGACTTAAAAGGTAGTGCCTCCGTATAAGGCTCATCATCGGGACTTACATGCAAAAATGCAGTGCCTACAAGTACCATAGTCTGAGATCTAACACCAGGTATACAGATAAGAGAGTCCTAAGCTCATAGATAAGTAGCACGTGCAACCGCAACACGGGTAATTAGGGAGAACATTGCAACCAGAAAGCTCCAAGACAAACCCCACCCTCCCAGCCCTCGTCAGATAACAGCAATAAAGAGGGACAACGATGTTCACCTCGAGATACTCCTAGAATTAAGTGTATGTGTAGTGAAAGGAGAACCGAAACATAAAGCCTTTGAATACAGTACAAGAGTATAATGGAAGAGGAAAATAGCCCTAAGTAAGATATTTAAGAGAAAAGTTATCTAGATGAAGTGATACAGAGATAAAATACTAGTTTAGTAGTGACGAGGATATAAAAGAATAGCGTTAGATATGGCTAGAGACTTGTAAGATGATATCCTTCTGGTAAGGAAATAGTAGATGATGAAACTTATAGGTATAGAAGAAGATTAGAAGAGAAGTCAAGAAGGTTAATAAGTCAAAGGTTTAGAAGAGGAACTGTCGAGGTTCGTGACAATAGGAGAGAATATTGAGTAAGTAATGACAGAAAGGGCGTAATAATAAGATTTCTCAGTATTGGAATGAAACTAAAGTTCTATTACATCTTAATTCACGTAATCAAGATGAAGTAACCAGCCATAGTTATGTCAACCAGACAGTCACAAGTATGGGTGGTTTGGTACATATGTAGTATAGTATGAAAACAAAAAGATAAGTTACGATAATACTACATTTTCTGAAGTGGGTGAGTTATCAAGCTATAATTTACGTAAAAGGTCATTGGATAAAGATGAAATTTACAAGTTTGTTAGTTTCTGAAAAATGACACCCAATAGAGCAAAACTATGGAAACAATAAAGGAGGGAATACCCTAGCATACCACTGGATATGGAGAACAGGTTAGTGAAGAACACCATAATCGAACTTGTGGTAGCAACTGAAATAAAGTATAGACAGAGTATGAACTGTAACTAGAACTAAATCGTCATCATTAATATCGAGAAAAGGAATACAGTTTAAGCAAAAGCATACATACAATTAAGCTCAACTTAAGAACTTTGTTTCAAAATTATTAGCCAAGTGAGGAAGATTCCAAATAAGCTAACTAGAATTAACCTTCCGAATATAAAAGCCATGCAGTAGATAACACTAGTTAGCAAGAGATACAAGAATAATTTGACATTGTAGTAAGAAGTGTTAAGCCCCTTAGATAGTCAAAGTTGTGAGAACTTGAAAGAACAAAACCCTTAAGCAGTTGAAGCTTAGTGAGAAAATAGAGAGTTAAATAGTTAAGTTATGAAGATGGATACGGGTTGTGATGTGTAATCAGCGCTAAGAGATTATACAAGAGATTATTCTTTTATATACTTGCATCTGAGTGGAATTAGTTCATGCAAAAGACTTAACCATGAAAGAACACTAATATTTCTAGAAAAGTTGGAAAGTACCTGTTAGGAAGAACCAGATGTAGACAAGTAAAGTTGTTCATAGCTAAAAATCAAAGAATGATATTTCTATAAAGCATAAAAATAGTTTTAGTTTGACAGTAGTATTAAGTATCCAATAAAAGTCTTACGAAACAAGAATAAGGAATTGCCACTCAATCAAGAATTCAAGAGGTATAATGCATGAAATAGATTTTAGGATAAGAAGAAGAGTAATGCATACTTATGAGCTTTAGAAATAGAGTAAAGTATCAGTCTATGCAGACATAAATAGAGTACTTTCTAGGTTACGATACAATTGATGGAGCAAAGTAGAGAATGAGTATGTAGACGGTTATAAGTTAGTGACATAAGAAATCGCATGTGAATTATGTAACTTGTGATACGATATTCAGTATCGAGAATTTCAGATCTAGACATACTCCATGATTTGAGTTTTAAAGAGGATTCGAGGAAGAATCCTATTTAAGGGGGGAAGAATTTGTTACCTCCGGTGAACCTGACCACTTTTATGTTACCAGAGCCTAAAAAAAATTACAATTCGGGGGCATAATAATTGATATAAATCATGTTCGAGTAAGTATATGCTCATAAATTGTCATTTGGGACAATCAAAAGAATCCTTGCAATTTCGACTCGGAACCTAGTTTACGTCCCACCTCGAATAACCTTTAGTAATCAGGCCGTAAAATTTTTAAATGATCTCCGATTTTGATGAAATTTATATCATCAGAAAGCTGAGACCGAGATCTAAAACTTTCACGTTGGATATTTTTCCAAATTCGAAACAGAAACAGGACAAAAATCACAAATTTCGTGACTGCTATAGTAATTTAGGGATTAGTCTAGAAAAAAGGATGAGGTGGCACAATCATAACCACTCATTCCATCACAAAACCAGCCCCTCTTTATCTATAAATAGCATACTATTCACTCATCTTCTCTCAAGCAAAAAACGTGGGTTATGCTTTCTAAATGAGCTCAAATTTTCTTCATCTTCATGGAAGATTTTGTTGAAAGGGGATGAGTACTTGAGAGTATTTTGGTCAAGTAAGCTTCTAAATGACTTTCCATTCTTTATTTTTCAATTTTGGGCAAGGAAACCTAAGCCCCATTTTGCACATAGCATGCCCTAGCATGGGAGATTTAGAATTAATAAGTTGTTTACAAATATTTTGAGAGTAGTATGATAATATAAACATGTAATGAGGTTCATATGTGAATGAAAATGTTGAGGAAATTATTCTTTGTGAATTAATGATTCTTGTTGATGGTTTGTGTTGGGTTGATGAGATGAGATGGAAATTGAGTAATATTAAAGTTGGGGAAGTGCCTATGTGTTGGTCCTAGATTAAAGGTGTGAGGATTGCTTGAGTATGGCATTGAATAATGGAAACTAGGCTTTGAGAATGATTTAGCTTCGCGACACGAAGCATTCCGCATCGCGACATGTGCAAAAAAGAAGCCTTGTTTTGGCTCTAATCTGGTTCACGTCGCGACGTAATACATAGCATGTCTTTTGTCTGATTCTGTGTTCATGCGCTTCGTGACGCAATGCATAATTTTTTTTTGTCCCATTTCATTTTCAACTTTAAAGGTTAGGGACCACCCTAGGGGTTTTGTATTATATCATATATACACATTATGACACGTTGTACGTATTATACATCATGAGACAATTATAAAGCAGTTGAATTAAGAAACTTAATTTATTTCCAAAGCATATCCCCAGATTCATAGTCTAAGCAAGTTATTGATTATAGATCCTCGCACGAATCGTAATTCCCTTCGACGAGTGGCATGGCACCAGCCAGATTCCAAATCAGTGAGTGAACACATTTTTTCTTAAGTTGATTTTACATTATGATTGTTTTAAGTATCAGACTTACCTTTTCTGCGTTTAGGGCGTTAGTCAAGTTTGTTTTGCATTATATTATAATTAAGCGTGTTCCGAGAAATGTTTTAGAAATAGATGTTTTCAAAAGCATTGTTTTATGTTTTCGAGTCATAGGGGAAAAACCCACATCAATATGTAACTTGATATAGACATGGAATTGACGGATGACATGTGCACATGTAGAGGACTTGGGGGATGATGATATGTAACACCCTCAGATCCTAGTTTAGGACTAGGCATAACAGATACCACAAGATCCTAGTTTCTGGGTCAGGTAGTAGCTTGGATCCGCACTATTGACTCTAGTTCAGGGACAAATAGTGGCATGCTTTGGGGGACAGCAATACATAACGCCCCAATGTCATGGATTTTCACTATTGGCTCTAGTTCAGTGGCTTGGGAGACGGAGATACGTAACGCCTTAATTTCACTAGTTTAGGCGTGTGGGGGGACGACGATACATAAGGCCCTGACACATCAAGTTTTCAGAGACTGAGATCAGTTTTCAGAAATAATTTTGAAATACAGAATTCAGAGGTAGTTTCAAGAGAAACGTTTTCTAGAAAAGAAAGTTTTCAGAAATAGCAGTTTTATAAGAGACTTTTAGAAAAGATAAATTTTACAAAAGAGTTTTCAGACAAGATTTTCAGTAAGAAAAATATAAAAAAAGTACAAAGTTTTTAGACAAGAAAATAGTTTTCATATAAGATTGTTTCCTGGGAGGACTCTGGTTTTAGAACCAAGAATTTTCATAATAGTATTTCAGTTTTCGTTTTAAATTTTCTACTCACTTAGATCGTTCAAACCGTTTAACCCCCCACTCCCAATTTCTATGTTTTGCAGGTATTCCCAGAGGACGAGCTCGAAAGGATGGATGATAGTAGTCACTAGAGGGTTCGGTCATCGGGTCGAGTCAGAATTCAGTTCAGACAGTGTCAGAGAATGACATATAGCATATAGTTTATTTAGTAAAGAATATGCATGTAAAGAGTTATAAATGTTTATTACTTAAGTTGTAATGTATAGTGAATTTGAGTATTTAGTTTGAAAAGCATTATGCATCCATGATGTTGAGTTGGGCATCGGTCCCGTGCATGAGTTTATACATAAGATGCATTTAATATTGTTAGAAAGGCAGAGGCTCAAGTGGATAATATGGCCTATTCCTTGTCGATAGCATCTCATGAATCAGGGATGTTACAGCGAGCCTTAAAGGAGTTCACTTGAAGTAAAGAATGGTTCAAGTCAAGGTAAGAAGAGACCTAATCCAAACTTATGATGTTATTGTTTTGATATTTTGATGATTAATGTGTATTGTTAGAAAGTGATTGAAGTTGTTTATGTGATTGTGGTACTAAGAAAATAAGGATTATAAGAATTCCCTAAATGGATTATGTTTGGGGTTGATAATATGGAATGAGATTATACTAAGTTAAGTTGATGTTTGGGATGATTGTTTGGTGATTGCCTTAGGCTTTATCCTTGAAGAGTTGCTGACAGACCCTGAAATTAGGCTAGCATCGCAGCGCCAAACACTAACTGTCATGACGCGTAACAAATAAAGGCTTTATCTCGAATCTGATTACAGAAGCATCGCGACGTTCCACAACCTACGTCGCGACACGTAATGATCAGAGGCTCTCTTCCTCGGGTCTGATCAGATGGGAGTCATGACATGTAGCATAGGGCGTCGCGATGGGAAACAAAACATGCTCTCTACCTGGCTCTACTTGCAAGGGCATCGTGATACGTCTGGGCTCAACATGGGATTTTACGGACCACCTTAAGAGTTTCATATAGAGACATATACACGTAATTTGAAGAGTCATAAGCATTATACATCATGTGGTGATTATAGATTAATTGAATTAGGAAACTTAGTTTAGTTTCGAACTCTATTCCACAACTTATATACTAACCAAGTTTATCAATTATAGATCATCATAGAAACTGCGACTTCCTTCGGCGAGTAAAACAATGCTAGCCAGATTCCAAATTAGTGAGTGGAACCTGTTGGTTTATTCTAAGGTCCCAAGATCAAACAAGTCATGAAAACAATGTGTGAATACATCAACGGAGGTAGCGGAATACTCACATTGATCGGTTGAGTGGATTTGGAGACGAATGAAGTCCAAAATGCCACTGCCATTCACGCCAAACTGCAACAGTCCAATGTCCCTGCAAAACAGAATTTCGGGTCTCAAAACGAAGCTCCAAAGTCCGTCGGATGAGTCCCGCCTCATGGGTGAACCTCCCTACCACCTTCGCAAGACTCGTAGTGTGCTAGCACTTGCGGTTTTCACCATGAAAACCCAACCCTTGCTCCCCTAAAGTCACGCCCAAACTGGTTCAAAACCAGTGAAGAATGGCCACCATTGCCGTGGGAGGAAGAGAGAGTTTGAGAGAGATTGAATTGTGTTGTAATTAAAATGATTTACCAAAAATCAATTTATATTTATGCCATAATATTTATTAAATTAATAATAAATTTATGACACAAAACATGCAATGGCTTAGAGTGTCAAACACTCAATTTCCATGCAATAACATTGAGTGCATTGTACACTATCAACATGCAATGCATTAGAATAAAATAATGCATAAAATGACATGTGTCATGTGGGCCCCACACGTTTCCAAATGACAGTGGGCCCACGTGCACTCACGCGTTCGGGTTCGATATTTCGGAAATACCGAGCTTACGTCGCGACGTTAATTCAATCGAATTTAAATAAATAATTGCGCCTGGCGAAATTATTATTTACGTCGCTAACGAATTAATTCTAAATTAATCGTTTGCCCGAATTAAAATCTAATTTTAATTCCGCGTCGAAATCTAATTTCATTTAATATATCGAATATATTAATTCATCGATCAATTCCAAATTAATCATTCTCTCTCTTTAGACGATATTTTATCCCGGATAAAATATCTCCGTTATTAATCCTAGATTAATTTTCTCTCTCTTCTATTATAATCCCAGATTATTCAAGAGTGCGAGTTGTGCGTCATCGGTGGATTATCAGGAAGCGACCCATGAGATCCCCGGATAATCTGGCAGTAAATACGGTCGTCGGAGTATCCGAATCATGTACGTACCAAGTACTACGTTCTACCGATTTACGAGACAAGGTCGACTCCTAGCAAAGCACCAAGTCTTCCCAAGTTCTCCGGACATATTCATCAAAGAATATCAAAGATCTGTATCAAGCGTAGTATACAATTGTATTGTGCATATCGGCCCAGTATCGGATAGTCACGTGCTAGGGCTGGGGCTGGATAAGTGTCTGCCCCGTCCGAAACACATATCGGATGTCTGGTAACTAGTCTCTATAATCGGATATTCATGACCTGGTCATAGTATCACGATTGGATGCGCATCACTAAAGAGCACTAATACCGTATCCTGCGTGACATCATCTCCATTATGACTGGAGTGATACTTCCGTCTCGACATCACATCCAATACACTACTATTCTCTGATAAACCCAGAAGAAGTGAACACAGAACCAGTTAAGATCCCCCACCACCAAAACCAAAGTTTACCGATTGTCGTAAGTATTAGCGATGTAAGTCTCAGGTTAAGACTATACACACCTACCTTGATTTCGGCCTCCCATAGACACCTAGTCATAATACCAATGGGATTCCGAAGGGTCTATCCAGAGCGAAGCTGTTTCCCGTACCATCGGTGAAACACGACCTCCTATCGCACTTGCACAAGTATCCAATACTTATATATATGAGAACTATGCCGTTGTGCCCTCACAACGCGCACAAGTGCAATACTAGCCTATTCCACATTATCGATGTCCAGTCTCGATAATACTACGGCTAGGGATATTTAATGATTAATCCTTCGTGGACTGATACTGTCTCATATCATCTCAATTCAGGAACTAATCATAGGGACCTCTCTTCATTTATATATCTATGGTGATCTAATCATAAATGACGAGAGTGCAATTTCCTTGTTACATAGTTAATTTGCAACAACAACACAATGATATGTGCAAATAGTGACGCTATGGGTCATATTATCCAACAATCTCCCACTTGGCACATAGCCAGTCACTCGAGTGTCCTACACCCGAACTATGTAAGGTTCGCTCAAATTGCTGAGGAAAGGTTTTCGTCAGTGGATTTGCATAATTATCGTTTGACGCGATTTATACGATCATCACATCGCCACGATGTATGATCCGAACGAATCAGATGATATAGAAGTATATATATGGATCATCGATGAGACCTTTAATTCCTTAGCCTGTGCTGACGCCTAGCTCAGCTGGTAACAGAACTATATCTAATCTAATTAGATTTACTATCGACCCAAAAGACTTCTATTGCTGCCTCAGCTGCAGCAATAATCCGCATTTGTTGTTTATTCGGCAACATTTATCTTGCTTGGAAGATTTCCAGCTCACTGTCCCGTTATTCAAACTTTATAGTACCGCAGTATTTAATCATTTGGAAACTTGCTGCAGTGATCCCAGTCACTTCAAGTTCTCCTTCTCCATAGTAAAAGATAGCATCTTTAGTTCTCAGAGATACTAACAGATGTTCTTAACTTCAATCCAGTTACTATCACTTGGATTGACCGATTGTGACTCCATATGCTCGAAGCGTATGAGACACCAATACAAGTACATTTTAAATGTACAATTTCGCAGAGAGTGTTAACAACTCTAAATCTATCCCAGTAGATCTTTATTCCTCTAATAAAGGTTGTTATCTCCCAGAATTCTACGGAGAATTTCTATTGAAAGCCAAGCTTTCAACAATAGCTTTATGGGAATTTCACTGTCAGTGCGCTCTCCCACTAACCTCCTTATATACACAAGAATTATTTCGTTTTGAGTCACATCATAAACCATTATGATTATTTCAAAACGACAGTTCCAAGAACCTTATGCTTGCAATGATCCAAACATGGATCGAATAACCCGCAAACCTTGTTTGTCGGTTATACAAAATCGTCAGGATGTTGTAAACATCCTCCAAAAGGTTTCCTTTTCAGGAAAGCGATTTTGATTTGTAACTGACATATTTCATAAATGAAATATACAGTTATCATCAAGCATCTTCAAAATGGATTTATCATGGCAACAGGTAAAAGGTTGAACCGTTATTAACACAATGTTGATAACGTACCTTTCCGTCAAAAGCTTAACTTTGTACGTTGGTATGTTGCCTTCCATGTATGTCTTCCTTGAAGACGTTTAATGTACCATAGGCATACTGCCTTGTGGTACAACAACTAGTATCCAAACATAGTTGTTATACATGGAATCCATTTCGGACTCATGGCACTTTGCCATAACAGGGAGTCGAGTCGATACCTCGTATCACTTCCTCATAACGTAGTCGGATGGTACACCTCCATAAGATTGACATCTTTATCAGGTTAGATCAGAAACCCATACCCTAGGTTGTTTTCTGACTCTATCCGATCTACGAAGTTCTTGTGTATTTGAAGATTAATGGTATAGTTTCATCATAGATGAACTATTTGTGTTCCATAAGGACTTCGTGCCTTGAACAGTATTACTCCGATTGTCGTCGAGTATCACTATCCTCCCACTGACCACTGCATATCGGTATTCCTCTCAGGAAAACCGCGCATGGTGAGCAACAATTACATTGTTCTCATGTGGGATTTATAAGTAATATACTTAAGGTTTCCCTTAGGATAACTTATATTGGCACTTATCCAATTTGGGTCCTTAGTTTGGTATCATCCAAACGCTATGCCTGGCATACCCAAATTATCAGGAATGAGAAACCACGTTTCTTTCCTGTTCATATCCTATATGATATCTGTCAAACAGATTTATATGGAACCTTATTCTAAATAAGTTTTGCACTGTTAATACATATCCTATTGAAGGAAACAGTAGCTCAGAGCGACTCGTGATAAACCTTATCATGTCCAACAAAATTTGGTTTTGGTTCGGACACACCATCTAACTGACGTGTCTCGGGAGGAGTCCTCATATGAAAGAATACCGTACTCTTTCATGTACACATGAAACTTACTGCTTAAGTATTTTCCATTACGGTTTTACCGTGGCGGAATAATACTATAGCCGATCTGTTAATTTACTTCGTGTCGAAACTTCAAAAGCTTCCGATCTGTGTTCTTCAAAAGAAACTCATAACCACAACGTGATGCTGCATCCGTTAAGGTCACGAAATATTCATGTTAACATCTAGCCTAGCTAGATATGGGCCCACTTACTTCACCATGAATAGGGCTGACAGATCGGTGGCCCTTTTACTATTACAAGTAAATAGTATTTTAGGTATTTTAATAAACTAGATTCGTAGACCATAAACTAATTCATAAGTATAGAAACACCTCCTTTGAATAGTTCAGTCTAGTACCCACTCCTCAAAAGTGTGGATATACGAGTCTTGTTTAATTGTGTCCTAGACAACAATGCCACAAATAAGTCTCTATGGATCAAATCAATTTGAGCTATTTATTTGTCATTTTATATGTTTGAGATTTTATTTATATTCAAAATATAAATTCTGTTATTTACATCCAATGTATTTATCTCAGTATCATCTTTATATATTGAAACACTTTAGTGTTCTAGAATATAAAGGTTTTATCCGCAATGGGATTAAACACTGATATAGAGATAATGTCTCTAGTTAAACTAGTTACATTATAACATTTCCTAATTCAGGTACATACCCAAGGGTAGTTCCTAAACTTAGGTATCTACGGTCGAAACAGCGACTTTCGTCCCGTTTCCAATTCGCAGAGAAATCTCGGCTTGAAGCCAGTATCCAGCTCACAGCGGATTCTGAACGTCAATGCATATATGTATTATGTACCACACTAAGTATTTAAAATTCAATTTCAATACTAGTAGTGAACATAACTTTGACAAATATTTTTAAAGTTAGAGCCTCGCCCTTTCTTTAATTCCTTCGTGTCTTCCATATCCAAATGGTAGTCACTTTGGGATATGTCAATTATCCTTTTCAATATTTCACAAACCTTTGGCCAAGCCTTGGGTTTCGTAATATCGAAACGATGTGCACCTTGTGCTACATGCCCAATTGCAAACTTTGACTTCTCTCCACTAGAATAGTCAATTAATTCTCCAAGAATTATTAATTGCAATTTTAATACTTTTAAATCTAAAGATAGATTTATTATAAGTATATTAATTAAGCACTGAAGTCATCATCACATAATCTTCCAAAGACTTTATGCTCTACTATTTGCTTAATTATGGGCTTAGTCATAATAAGTTATTTTATCAAATAAATTAACCTATTATTAATTCCCAATTGAAAATTAAATCATTTAAAACATTTAATCCAGGATTATATATTTTAAATATTCAACCTTTCAATTCTATCTTGATTTCAATAGTCCAACTATTTAATCAATTTTAATAAGGTACTATTTATTATAATGATTACAATAATCCATTTATTTAATCAACTATAATTTAATATTGATTACTCAATCCAATTATAAAATCAACTATCATTTTAATTCAATTATATTGATTACTATAATCCAATTATAAAATCAACTATAATTTTATTCAATTATATTGATTACTATAATCCAATTATAAAATCAACTATAATTTTTAATTCAATTATATTGATTACTATAATCCATTTATAAAATCAACTATAATTTTTAATTCAATATATTGATTACTATAATCCAATTAAAATCAACTATAATTTGAATAAGTTTGTATATAGTCTAACTATATATATTAAAAACAACATAAAATATTAGTCCAACTAATACTTTTAATTAATATGACGAGTAAAATAGAATGAGCGCTTTTAGCGAGTATTCGAACGAATGTTGCAAATTCAATACTTGCCTCCCACTATTTTTCGTCGAGCCTCTAACCCTCTGTGGAGTACTCGGGAAACCGTGTTTCCTAGTGGGCTAGGATCCTATTAAATAACACACAACCCTGACTTTGGCCAATAAACAGCTGTATGCTATTTAACTAGGTAGATCTCAAGATCAATTGGATCTCATCCAATTCCTAGATCCGGTTAGGTGGACATCCAAGTCCGAAACATATTACTTATGCCAATGTATCCAATACATTTTCCTAACCATATCCTCCGAATCATCTAGGCCTTGGCTTTGGCCAAAAACACAAACCTAATGATTCCAGTTAAGCGGGACCCATTGACGAGGAAAGTTTCGTAATCAATGTCATTGGACAAAAAGTGATCTGACTTTGGTCAATAAAAATCACGATTTGGACAAGACACCGATATGCACAAAACAACTCTCATGATTCAAGTACATCCTTGATTGACAAAGGTCTTGACTTTGGTCAAAAACAAACCAATGCCAACTTCGGATCTTGAACAAGAATCATTCAATGGAAGGATATTTGCTTAATATAGATTGAGGGATTTTTGCGTGCAAATTGGCTACCAATTTAATTATCTTTGTTAAGGTCTCATCATCATACACCCTTAAACATGCATTCTAAATACATAATATAGCGAGTATGAAAATAAATAATAATGATATGCGGATGGATATTTAAACATTGATCCTAGATCAAATCTCTCCCTTTCTCACTCAAGCTAGCACTTGTACTACTTCTACCCGTTACACTACACTTCTAAAGCAACCTCATATATATAGAGGGGAATAGGTGAGAGAGAATACAAAGAGAAAGAAGGTGATAAGGCTGGACACGCAGGTCCAATTTAATAAATGAATTTATTACAATAATTTCTAAAATTGCCCACCCGACTAATATCCATCCGATATACATTATTCATTCAACACAACCATGTATTCACACACATAAGCATGCTATCAATCAATCTAATCAAATTAATTAATCTGATAATTAAGTGATCATCCAATGTTCAAACAACGATTTGATTTTGATCGAGTCAAACTCGTTTTTTGCGAATAAGTACTCAAAGTACGAATTCATGAATTAAATTAAACTACATCATTAAATCTAATTTAACATGTATTTAATACTAATTCACTATTCAATTCCAAATTAAATATTGCACTTTATATTAATAAACCTTTTACGATTTAAATTCCAAATTCAATCGCGTCGGGACTCAAAGTCCGATTAACGTCCAACGTCAATTTAATTTAAGTCTAATGGGCTTTAATTAATTTCTTTAGGCATGGGCTTCGGCAACCAAAGCCCAATAGTGGAATCACCCAAAATGCCTTAGAAATCAATTTCGGCCCATTAGGCCCAATTAAACATTAAAGGTTCATTAGTCGCAATTGGGCTTTATGGTTAAGGTTTTGGGCCCAATTGGATCCAATCCACTTGGCCTAAACCAAACTTGATAAATCAAGCCCAATAGGCCCAATTACAACAATTCAAGCCCAAATCCAATTAAGCCTAAATTAATTAAATTCAATAATTAATCCAATAAATGCCAATTAATTAAATCAATTTAAACACATTACATTTATATGAAAATTAAAAATCAAAAAATCAAATTATTTTTATATTAATCATATTCAATTCATTATCACATGTCAAACACACATAATGAAAAATCAAACCCATTTACATGCTTCTAAGTCTCGGCCAAGGAAGGTTATTTTGTCCGATTTGAATTCAATCCGATTAATTACACAATCGACAACGTATAACTTCCCGAATGATTTCATACACATCCAATGTTCATAAAATCAAAATTTACCAGACAACATTAGGGCATATCCAATTCGGCCAAGGTAAGATTTTGGGGATTTTTGTTCAATTCAAAATTCAATCCAATTGACTTCAAATTAACATCATCATTTATCATTATAACTCATCCAATGAATTAAAATGAAAAAAATTCCAAGATCCCAAAATTACATACACATTCGGCCAACATGAAAAAATTGGGGAAAATTATTCCAAATCAATTTTCAACAAATTGGTCCAACCAAAATGCAATAAACATGTTATAAGCATACTCAACAATCAATTTATTCAAATCATGCTCAACAAACATTTACCCAAATTTTAAGCCCTACATTTTTCATGCTTGCAACATTAGCTCTTGATGCCATTGTTGGTTATTCTAAGGTCCCAAGATCAAACAAGTCATGAAAACAATGTGTGAATACATCAACGGAGGTAGCGGAATACTCACATTGATCGGTTGAGTCGATTTGGAGACGAATGAAGTCCAAAAACCACTGCCATTCACGCCAAACTGCAACAGTCCACTGTCCTGCAAAACAGAATTTGGGTCTGAAGAAACGGAGCTCCAAACTCCGTCGGATGAGTCCCGCCTCATGGGTGAACCTCCCTACCACCTTCGCAAGACTCGTAGTGTGCTAGCACTTGCGGTTTTCACCATGAAAACCCAACCCTTGCTTCCCTAAAGTCACGCCCAAACTGGTTCAAAACCAGTGAGAATGGCCACCATTGCGTGAGAGGAAGAGAGAGTTGAGAGAGATTGAATTGTGTTGTTGTTAATTAAAATGATTTACCAAAAATCAATTTATATTTATGCCATAATATTTATTAAATTAATAATAAATTTATGACAAAAACATGCAATGGCTTAGAGTGTCAAACACTCAATTTCCATGCAATAACATTGAGTGCATTGTACACTATCAACATGCAATGCATTAGAATAAAATATGCATAAAATGACATGTGTCATGTGGGCCCCACACGTTTCCAAATGAAAGTGGGCCCACGTGCACTCACGCGTTCGGGTTCGATATTTCCGAAATACCGAGCTTACGTCGCGACGTTAATTCAATCGAATTTAAATAAATAATTGCGCCTGGCGAAATTATTATTTACGTCGCTAACGAATTAATTCTAAATTAACTCGTTTGCCCGAATTAAAATCTAATTTTAATTCCGCGTCGAAATCTAATTTATTTAATATATCGAATATATTAATTCATCGATTAATTCCAAATTAATCGTTTCTCTCTTTAGACGACATTTTATCCCGGATAAAATATCTCCGTTATTAATCCTAGATTAATTTTCTCTCTCTTCTATTATAATCCCAGATTATTCAAGAGTGCGAGTTGTGCGTCATCGGTGGATTATCGGGAAGCGACCCATGAGATCCCCGGATAATCTGGCAGTAAATACGGTCGTCGGAGTATCCGAATCACGTACGTACCAAGTACTACGTTCTACCGATTTACGAGACAAGGTCGACTCCTAGCAAAGCACCAAGTCTTCCCAAGTTCTCCGGACATATTCATCAAAGAATATCAAAGATCTGTATCAAGCGTAGTATACAATTGTATTGTGCATATCGGCCCAGTATCGGATAGTCACGTGCTAGGGCTGGGGCTGGATAAGTGTCTGCCCCGTCCGAAACACATATCGGATGTCTGGTAACTAGTCTCTATAATCGGATATTCATGACCTGGTCATAATATCACGATTGGATGCGCATCACTTAAGAGCACTAATACCGTATCCTGCGTGACATCATCTCCATTATGACTGGAGTGATACTTCCGTCTCGACATCACATCCAATACACTACGATTCTCTGATAAACCCAGAAGAGGTGAACACAGAACCAGTTAAGATCCCCCACCACCAAAACCAAAGTTTACCGATTGTCGTAAGTATTAGCGATGTAAGTCTCAGGTTAAGACTATACACACCTACCTTGATTTCGGCCTCCCATAGACACCTAGTCATAATACCAATGGGATTCCGAAGGGTCTATCCAGAGCGAAGCTGTTTCCCGTACCATCGGTGAAACACGACCTCCTATCGCACTTGCACAAGTATCCAATACTTATATATATGAGAACTATGCCGTTGTGCCCTCACAACGCGCACAAGTGCAATACTAGCCTATTCCACATTATCGATGTCCAGTCTCGATAATACTACGGCTAGGGATATTTAATGATTAATCCTTCGTGGACTGATACTGTCTCATATCATCTCAATCCAAGAACTAATCATAGGGACCTCTCTTCATTTATATATCTATGGTGATCTAATCACAAATGACGAGAGTGCAATTTTCTTGTTACATAGTTAATTTGCAACAACAACACAATGATCTGTGCATATAGTGACGCTATGGGTCATATTATCCAACAGACCCCTCTCTAGAACTATGTTTACTTATACGTTTTTTTGAATCAAGACTTACTTTTGAGCACTTAGAGCGTTGGCCAAGATTACTTTTAATTGTGTTTTGAATGAGAAACGTTTGAGAAATGATTTTCAAATCATAAGTTTTATGAATTAAAGGCATGAGGGAAAAACCAACCTCAAAAGTAACTAGACACATAAATGAAATGACGGATACAGATATCGTGTGCACATACATATCAGGATTAGGGATGACAGATGCACATGGATCCCAACTCAGTTTCGTGGGTTGGGAGACGGCGAGAAGTATCACACCAAGACCACCAAATTTTGCATGATGGGGGACGATGATACGTAAACTCCCCCATGCACCAGATATTCAGATTTAGATTTTTCAAATGTAGACTTTTCAGATACAGATTACCAGGATCATATTCTCAGAAAAGATAAGTTTCATGAAAGAGTTTTTAGAAAAGATTTTCCAGAATAGTTTTGCAGAAAGAGTTGTGTTTTTAGATAAGATAAAGATTTCAGAAAAGATTGTTCTCTGTGAGGATTTTCATTTTTAGAACCATGAATTTTTCAGAAAGAATCAGTTTTCATTTTAAACTGTCCATTGACTAGATCCTTCAAACGATCTAACCCCCCATACTCCATGTGTTTATGTTTTGCAGGTTACTCGGAGGACGAGTTTACAAGGACAGATACTGATGGCATTCACTAGGCTGTTGAGTCCACCAGGTCAAGTAAGATACAAAGTTCAGTCATATTAAAGTCATATATCAAATTTATTTTTAGTAAAGTTTGTATATGTAAGAGTTAGAAGTGTCCATGTAAAGAGTATAAGTGTAATGTTATTGAGTATTGAGTTATGAGCATTGAGATGCATTTTTATGTTACTTAATGGGGCAATGGTAACTATGCATGAGTTTTTGTTTGAAATGAGAATAATAGTGTTATTCGTAGTCAGAGGGTCAGGGGAATAGGACGGCCTATTCCCTGCCGGTAGCATCTCCTAGAGGGGGATGTTACAGTTGCCCATGTCTCAAAATATAGTATTATGTGTACTAAGCTTTCTTACGGTTATCTCTATTTTTGTAAGTAAAAGATGAGACAAGAATTTTACATCTCAGGGGATATTGATGTCATTGTTCTGGTATTCTATATCCTGGTAGATTCTATTACTCATGTAAGATAGGTATGAGATAGACTTCGTCAGAATAATTTTCTTAACCGGTATCACTGAAGGGTTAGAATCTAAGTAGGTCATGGTCTTATCTATATCAGATTCCTTGGTTAAGACAAATAATAATTTTTCTTTACGACATTCATTTTATTTTCTTACGAGCCTAGGTTTGGGTGTCTAGAAACTCTACGTCTCTTTTGGTATCTCAAGTCTATTAGGAGTTCCACAACTAAATCAGAATCCTTACTTCTCTTATAGCTTTCTCTTTTTAATCCACTGGGTGAATATTCTTAGAACTTTACTATCTACTTCCATGGCTTGTCCTGAACTTCTGATAATAAACTAAGATGACTACATAAGGATTCCAAACTAGGACAAGGATTTTAGTTACTTTCATTATTCAAATAGCTTTGGAATTCTTACTAACCTTTCTATAAGAGTTGAGGACGTACTTGAGGATCAGATACCGGAGATGTAGTGCCTCACATATGAGTACCCCGGGCGTACTATGCATAAAAGACCCCAACACTCTACCCACTACACTCACTGACTCCCAAGACCATGCTATGATACCAACTTTGTAACATTCCCCTTCCGGAGGTGTTACCGGTAGGAATAGACTGACCTATCTCCATAGGCCACTGACTTTCTGACTATGAATATCAATGCTAATCCCATCTCAAACACAACTCATGCATAAAGACCATAGCCCAACTTAACAACATAAAATGCTTTCTAAAACTAATGTTTGTGTACTCAATAATACTTCACTTTACAACTCTGTTAATGGACACTTTTAACATTTTATAATGACTTATACACTGTCGGCATGCAACATTACTTTAACACTGACTGTGCTAAACCTCTGTACTCGACCTGGTGGACTCAAACACCCTAGTGACTGCCATCAGTATCCATCCTCTCGACCTCGTCCTCTGGGTAAACCTGTAAAGAGAAACACTGGGAGTGGGGGGTTAGATCATTTGAACGACCTAGTGAGTGGACAGTTTTAAAAGTGAAACTGAAATGCTCTAAAATAAATTCACGGTTCTGGATTCGAAAACATCTTAAGAAAATCAATCTTTTCTGAAAACTCTTTTCTCGTCTGAAAACCAATCTCTTTTTGCGAAACTTTTCTGCAAATCCTTTATTTCTGTAAAACTTTGAGATTTTCTCTAAAACTGAATTATTTCTAAAACCATTTCATAAAACTATTCTTTTTGAAACTTTTGTTTAAAACTGATGTGTCTGAAAATCATATATCTGAGAATCTGTATAAAACTCGATGCATGGGGGCATTACGTATCATCGTCCCCCTATATGACAATACAAATGTCTTGGGAGCTACGTATCGCCATCCCCCAAGCCACTGAACTAGAGCCAGAAGTACTAATCAATGCCACCATCCTGACCCTGAAACTAGGATATAGGGGAATATGTCGTCCTTAGTCCTGAACTAGGATCTAGGGGTGTTTCGCATACAGGTTGGCCATGTTGGAGTTGGACAATTATGACTCATACCGTCACTATTTGTAAAAGACGTTGTGGTTTTTGTACAAATTAACTATGTGACAATGGAAATTTCATTTTATCATTTTGTAATTAGATTACTTGTATATATAAATAATAAAAGTCCTTATGATTAGTTCCGGATGATAAGATATGAGAAAATATGAATCCACAAAGGTTTAATCATTAAATTTCCCTAGTCGTAGTATTATCGAGGCTGGACATCGATAATGCAGAATAGACTAGTATTGCATTTATGCGTGTTTTGGAAGCGTAACAGCATAGTTCTCATATATTTAAGTATTGGATACTTATGCAAGTGCGATAGGAGGTTGTGTTAACCGATGGTACGGAAACAGCTTCGCTCTGGATAGACCCCGCAAAATCCCATTGGTAGTATGACTATATGTCAATGGGAATCCGCTTCAGGGTAGGTGTATTTGGTCTTAACCTGAGACTTGTATCCCTAGTACTTGCGACAATCAATACGCTTTGGTTTTGGTCGTCCGAGACTTTAACAGGTTCTGTGTACGCCTCTTCTGGGTTTATTGAGAATCGTAGGGTATTGGGTGTGATGTCAAGGCGAAAATATCACTTCAGTCATATGGAGATGATGATCACGCAGGGATACATAATCGGTTTTCTATTATGTTACAACTATCGGGATAATATGACAATGTCATGATTATCCGATTATAGAGACTAGTTGCTTGTGATCCGATATATGCTTCATACGGGGAAGACACAATTCCAGCCCCAGGCATTGCATGTGACATCGGATACTGGATCGTAAAATGCAATACTACGTATACTACGCCTGACATAGATTATATATTCCTTTAAGAATATTTTTGGAGAATTGGGTAGGCACGCCGCTTTGCTAGAAGTCAACCATGTCTCGTAAATTGGTAAAAATATGGTACGAGTTACGCACATGTTCGGATAGTCCGACAACCGGATTTACTGCCAAGATATCCAGGGATCTCATGGGTCGCTTCGCCAAGATTCACCGATGACGTATGACTCGAACATAATTAATCTAGGATTAATTATAAGAGAGAGAAAATTAATCTAGGATTAAATACGGTGAGAATTTATCTGGGATAAAATTCAAATTGAAGAGAGAGAAAGATTAATTGGGAATTATTCGATAAAATAATATATTCGATATATTAAATGAAATTAGATTTCATAACGGAATTAAAATTGGATTTTAATTCGGGCGAATGAATTAATTTAGAATTAATTCGCGAGCGACGTTAATAGTAATTTTGCTAGGCATAATTATTTATTTAAATTTGATTTAATTACGTTGCAATGGAAAATTCGTTAATTTGGATTGACGAACCCAAGCCCGAAATGTGTTTGCGGGCCCACTAAGATTTGAATCAAGTGGGGCCCACAAGTCACATCACCTAGTCACTTTGATCAATTTTTGGGTGATGGAATTTGGTGGGTGGTTGATGGCTTGTTTTACACTCAAGTTGAGAGATGATTGACTTTTACCAAATATTAGATATTTGGTATATCTTATTTTCTTTTTGTAAATCAAATACACAAGTCAACATTTTCACTATCATCTCTTCTCTCTCATTCACGCCCAAGTGAAGAATTTCCTCTCCCAAATTTTCTTGGCTTGGCCGAGAACTTCAAGAACCAATTGGAAGATTTGTTACAAATTTTTCAAGAGCTAGCACTTAAAGGGATCATACAAAGGTGATAGGGAAACCATTCCCATTGAGCTTGGAATCAAAGATCAAAGCTTGGAGCTTGATATACAAATTTGGAGGAGCTTGGAACAACTTCAAAGAGAGCAAAATTTTTTGTTATCAACACATCCTACAACCGATCTTTGAAAGTATAATTCCGCTATACTTCTCTTTTCGTATTCACACTTTTATCATGCTTTAAATGTTCTTGGGATGATCTTAGAGATCAACAATGGTATCATGAGCCTATTTTGAGCATGAAATTGAATTAGGGTTCTTAATCTTGATTTCAGCATGATTTAATCAAATTTTTTGTTTGAGTATGCTTATATAATGTTAACTTAGAGTTTTGCATGATCAATTGATGATAAATTAATTGGATTAATTTTCCCCAAATTTTTTAGGCTTGGCCGAATGGTAGTAGAACCCTAGGTCATGGTGATTTTTTATTTTTTAAATCATTAGATGTGTTTAAAGATATGATATATATTGATTTGTGATTTAATTGGATTGAAATCAAAATCGGATATAAAAATAATCCAAATTGCCGTGACCCAAGAGCATGAAAATGACTTGATTTTGTTTCAATAATGTTGGATATGTATTGATTATAGAAAGCATGATTAATTGATTAAATTAGTATTTTGGAAATGTTGAATTAAATAATTAATTATGGCTAAACACTTTAAGTAATTAAATTGTGAATTTGGAATATTAGAATTTAATTAATTGGGCTTAATTTGGAATTGGGCTAAAATTGTTGTATTCGGGGCCTAATGGGCTTGGTTGGGCCAAGTTGGTTTAGGACAATTGGATTGGATCCAAATTGGGCCTAAAACCATTCCATTAAGTCCAAATATAACAAATGGGCCTTTTAAAATTTAATTGGGCCTAATGGGCCAAAATTAATTTTATGGCAAAGTGTGATTCCTTATTGGGCTTTGGTTGCCAAAGTCCATGCCTTAATAAATTAATTGAAAGCCCATTGGACTTTAATTAAATTGACATTGGATGTTAATTGGGCTTGAGACCCATTAAGATTAGATTTAGAATCTAAGTAGTAAAAGCGCATTAAAAGTGTAATTATTTAATTTGGAATTAAATAAAGAATTAGTATTGAATACAAAATAAATGGATTTAAAATTAGTTCGATATAATTCAAGAATTCATACTTTGAGTACTTATTCTTAAAACGAGTTGGACTCGCGCAAATCAAATCGTTGTTTGAACATTGGATGATAACTTAATTCAAAGATTAATTAATTGGATTAGATTGATTGAATAACATGCTTTGTGTGAATACATGGATGTGTTGAATGAATAATGTATATCAGATGGATATTAGATAGGTGAGGGCAATTTTGGAAATTGTTGAAATAAATTTAGAATTTATTAAATTGGACCTGCGTGTCTAGCCTTTATCTCTCGATTCTTTGTAATTCTCTTCTCACCAATTCCCCTCAATGTAATGAGGTTTCTTTATTGTATTATGTAATTGGGTAGAAGTTAGAATAGTGCTAGCCGGGGAGAGGAAATAGAGTGATTTGTTATAGGAACAATTTGTGAGATATCCATCCACATATCATTATTAATTTATTTACCGTGCCTTATTATGCTTTTAGAATGCATGGTTAAAGGTGTATGATGAGACCTAATCAAAGATAATTAATTGGTTGCCAATTAAGCGAAAAAACCCTCAACAAATATTAAGCGTTTTCCTTCCATTGAATGATTCATTCTTAAGATTCAAGATTGGCACTGGTTTGTTGGCCAAAGTCAAGACCTTTGTCCATCGCGGATGTGTTTGAATCATGAAGGCTTTGTTCCATATCGCATGTCTTACCCAAGTTGTGATTTTTTGACCAAAGTCAAGATCACTTCTTGTTCATCGACATCGATTACGAAGCATTCCAAAGTCAATGGGTCCCGCTTCACTGGAATCATTAAGCTTGTTGAGCCAAAGCCAAGGCTTAGTTGATTCAGAGGAAAAAGGTTAGGAAAATATATTGGATTATATTGGCATATATATTGTATATATGTTTCAGACTTGGAGGTCCACCTACCGGATCTAGGAATTGGATGAGATCCAATTGATCTTAGAGATCTACCTAGTTAAATATCATACAACTTGTTGACCAAAGTCAAGGTTGTGTGTTATTTAACGAGATCCTAGCCCACTAGGAAACTAGGTTTCCCGAGTACTCAACATAAGGTTAGAGGCTCGCCAAAAAAAATTGGGAGGCCAGTATTGAATTTGCAATTTCGTTCAAATACTTGGCATTACGCGCTTACAAATTATTTCGTCAATTATATATTTATTAGTTGGACTAATATTTAATTATTTTTCTTGTAACAGTTGGACTGTACCCAAATATCGTTAATTGAATAGTTTGACTATTGCAATTAAGATGACTGGAAAGATTGGAGTTAGAGACATTATCATGGGCGAAAATGTCTTTAATGGCACGACTTTCCTGATTGGGATATGAACCTCAGGATTGTCTTGGGGGCTGAGAGGATGCTCTATATGATAGAGAGACCCCTCGAGCCTAAGCCCTGAAATGAGCAGCCGTTTGAGCTTGAGCTTTGGAAGACTCATAGCGATTACAACTCAACTTCTCAGTCCGTCATGCTCGCTGCGATGACCCCTCAATTTCGTTGCCAAAACAAGGGATTGGATCCCTATACTATGATGGCAAAATTGAAGGACCTTCATCGATCTAACCTTAGATCGCAGAGGTATGAATTACAAAAAAAGCTCTTTCGCTCATGAATGTCAGAGGGTACATCTATTGAGCACCATGTGTCACAGATGATTGCTGACATTGAACAGCTAGGTTAGCTAGGCATAACTTTTGAGGCTGAGACTTCTATAGATTTGATCTTGCAGTCTCTTCCTGATAGCTGGAGCGGGTTCATCATGAACAACAATATGATGAACCAAAACCATACTCTTGGAGAGCTGATGGCAATGGTTGCATGAAGAAGAAAAAGAGCTATTGAAGGGAATAAAGCGCGAGGTGCACTTTGCTTCAACATCTCAGTCTCCGAGGGCTTGGCCCAAGGCGACTGGAGGTGTAAAGAAGAAGAAGAAGAAGAAGAAGGGCAATACCAAATCGTCAAAGTCTTCTGTGGAAGGCTAAGGACAATCCCAAGATGTATGCCTGTAGTGTGGCTAACGGGGTCACTGGAAGCGTGACTGCCGTGAGTACAAGGCGAACATGAAGGGAATCAAAGCGGGCAAGGCAACTGCTTCATGTATGTTTGTTATAGAAATAAACATGTCTACTTCTAGTTTTAAAAATTGGATTTTTGATTCTGGTTGTGGTACTCATATATGTACTGATGTACAGGATCTGCGGATTAATAGGAGACTGGCCTCATGAGAGATTGACCTCCGCATTGGAAATGAGACTCGAGTAACCGTTTTGGCCGTTGGGACTTATATTTTGGAACTACCCTCGGGGCATGTACTTAATCTTTCAGACTATTATTATTTACCTAGTTTAACTTGGAATATTATATCTGTATCATTATTGGCCCTATGTAGATATACTTTTGTTTTTAGAAACACTGGGTGTTTTATGTATAAAAATTATATGGAGATATGCAGTGCTGATGTGAATAATGGTCTTTATATTTTGAATATAAATCAATCTCAAACATATAATGTAACAAACAAAAGGCTTAAACTAAGTAACAAAGATGAAACTTATATGTGGCATTGTCGTCTGGGACACATTAACAAGACTCGCATATCCATACTTTCGAAGAGTGTGTACTTGGACGGATTTGATCCAAATTCATATAACGTGTGCGAATCTTGCTTATTAGGCAAAATGCCTAAAATACCTTTTAGCGGTAAAGGTGTATGTGCTACCAAACTGTGAGCCCTCGTTCATAGTGACGTATGTGGGCCCATGTCTAGCCAGGCTAGATGTGGATATGAATACTTCGTAACCTTTACGGATGATGCATCACATTATGGTTATGTGTATCTTATAAGACACAAGTCGGAAACCTTTGAGAAATTCAAAGAGTTTCGACACGAAGTTGAAAAACAGACAGGTAAAAGTATTAAAACATTATGGTCGGACCGTGGTGGAGAATACTTGAGCAATGAGTTTCTTGATTACTTGAAAGAGTATGGTAATCTTTCACAGTGGACTCCTCCTGGAACACCGCAATTAAACGGTGTGTCCGACGGCGAGAAACCGAACTTTGTTGGACATGGTAAGGTCGATGATGAGTCGAACAGAGCTACCTATTCCTTCTGGGGATATGCATTGAACATTGCCATACTTATTTGAATAAGGTTCCGTCAAAGTCTGTTCAACAGACTCCATATGAGATATGGACAAGAAAGAAACTGTGTTTCTCATTCCTGAAGATTTGGGGATGCTGGGCATACGTCAAACGTTTGGAAGGTACCAAACTAGAACCCAAATCGAATAAATGCCTATTTGTAGGATATCATAGGGAAACCAAAGGATATTACCTCTATCACCCACAAGAGAACAAAGTATTTGTTGTTCTACATGCGGTTTTCCTTGAGAAGGAATTCCTAAATGCAGTGGTAAGTGGGAGGAAAGTAGAACTCGATGAAAATCAGAGTGATATTGTTCGTGGCACAGAATCCTTAACGGAACATGAAGTTCATCAGGGATGAGATTGTACCACAATCTTCGAATACACAATAATCCTGTAGATCGGAGAGAGTCAAAAAACAACCTGAGAGGTATGGGTTTCTGATCTCACCTCATGTAGATATTAATCTTATTGAGGAAGACAAACCAGCTATGTATGAGGAAGCGATACAAGGTATCGACTCCGGTTTATGGCAAGATGCCATGAATCCTAAATGGATTCCACGTACACCATCCAAGTTTGGACACTGGTTGATGCACCCAAAGGTGTAAAGCCTATTGGTTGCAAGTGGGTCTTCAAGAAGAAGACAGACATGGATGGAAACATAGAAACATACAAAGCTACGCTGGTAGCGAAAGGGTATCGTGAACAACAAAACTTTTTCACCCGTTTCCATGATTAAATCCATTCGGATTTTGCTTGTTATTGCTACATATTTCGATTACGAGATATGACAGATGGATGTCAAAACTGCTTTCCTTAACAAAAACCTTTTGGAGTATGTTTATATGCAACAGCCTGACGGTTTTGTCTTACCTAAACATGCAGACAAGGTTTGCAAGTTAAATCGATCCATTTATGGATTGAAGCAAACATCGCGTTCTTGGAATCAACCTTTTGATGAGATCATAAAAGAATATAATTTCTTTCAAAATGATGATGATCCTTATGTATATAAGATGGTTAGTGGGAGCGCACTGACATTCATTGTCCTTTATTTCGATGATATATTACTTATTGGCAATGACATTCCCATGCTACAGTCGGTGAAAGCTTGGCTTTCATTAAAATTCTCCATGAAGGATCTGGGAGAAGCAGCCTTTTTTATAGGAATAAAGATCTACCGGGATAGATCTAGAAAGCTGCTTGGACTCTCCCAGAACACGTACATTGACAAAGTGTTGAAGAGATTCAACATGGAACAGTCTAAGAGGGGACTGTTTCCAGTGTCACATGGTGTCACTCTATCTAAGGACATGTGTCCTCAAACTCAAGATGAGAGAGACAACATGAGTCAGATCTCATTCGCTTCGGCATTCAGATCGATCATGTATGTCATGATATTTACGCGACCTGATGTCTCATATACTTTGAGCATGTGTAGTCGCTATCAGGCCGATCCAGGTGATGGTCACTGGATGGCGGTTAAGAATATCCTTAAGTATCTTAGGCAAACTAAGGATGCTTTCTTAATCTATAAGATGGAGAACTTAAGGTAACTGGGTATACCGATGCAAGTTTCCAAACTGATAAAGGCGACTATAAGTCACAATCCGGGTACATATTTTGTTTGAACAACGGAGTTGTAAGCTGGAAATCTTCCAAGCAAGAGACTGTTACCGATTCAACAACTGAAGCGGAGTATATTGCTGCAGCTGAAGTATCAAAAGAGGCAGTTTGGATCCGTAAATTCCTAATTGGATTAGGAGTAGTTCCGTTAGTAGTTGAGCATGTTCCATTGTATTGTGACAATAACGGGGCTATAGCGCAGACAAAGGAACCGCGGTCTCATCAACGATCCAAGCATGTTCTTCAACGTTTCCATCTGATTCGTGTGATCATACATTTTGGCGATGTGAAGATCGAGAAGGTCGCATCAGAGGACAACATTGCAGATCCGCTGACGAAAGCTATTCCTCAGCAAAAGTTTGAGCGACATGTACATAGTTCATGTGTTAGATGCTTGAGTGACTGGCTATAGGCCAAGTGGGAGATTGTTGGACAATTATGACCCATAGCGTCACTATTTGTAAAAGACATTGTGGTTTTTGTACAAATTAACTTTGTGACAATGGAAATTGCATTTTATCATTTTGTAATTAGATTACTTGTATATATAAATTATAAAAGTACTTATGATTAGTTCCGGATTATAAGATATGAGACAATATTAATCCACAAAGGTTTAATCATTAAATATCCCTAGTCGTATTATTATCGAGACTAGACATCGATAATGAAGAATATACTAGTATTGCACTTGTGCGTGTTATGGAAGCGTGACAACATAGTTCTTATATATTTAAGTATTGGATAATTATGCAAGTGCGATAGGAGGTTGTGTTAACTGATGGTACGGAAATAGCTTCGCTCTGGATAGACCCTGTTGGAGTTTCTAAGGTTCCCAAGATCAAAATACAAGCATGAAACACAAGTGAATACAACGACGAAGTTGCAGAATACTCACATCGATCGGTTGAGTCGATTTGGAGATGAATCAAGCCCAAAAACTTACTGCCAAGGACGCCCAAGCTGTGCAGTTCACTGCCTCCAATTTTCAGATTTGAGCTGAGAAAACGGAGCTCCAAGCCTCGTTCGACGGATCCCGGCTCATGGGCGAACCTCCCTACCACCTTCGCAAGACTCGTAGTGTGCTAGCACTTGCGGTTATCACCATGAAAACACAACTCTTGCTTCCCTTTGTTCACGCCATTTCTGGTTCAAAACCAGTGAAGAAAAATGGTCTTTTGCGTGAGAAGAAGAGAAAGAAATGTAGAGATAGAAATGTGTTGACCTCTCTCGAAAAGTGTAAAGCCTTTTTGATTATATATTTTCAAAAATAATAATCAATTTCCATTTAATTTCATCTAATAAATTAAATGAATTTTGGAGCCAAAAACCAAAAGTTTTCCCTCCACTAGCTTTCACTATTCCCATCAACTTTAAGTCATATCAACTTTAATAAAGTGACATGTCTTTCAATCAATCAATCACATCAATCAATCACATCACTCAAAGTGACATTGTTTTGACGCTTGATGTGACGAATGATTTGACGCTTGATGCGACTTGCGATGCCGCACTCGAATTCGAAATACGAATGCACTCGCAATCACACTCGGGCTCGGGTTCGTTAATTCCAAATTAACGATTTTTCCGTCGCATCGTAATTAAATGATTACGCCTAGCGAATTCACTATTCACATCGCTAACGAATTAATTCTAAATTAATTCGTTCGCCCGAATTAAAATCTAATTTTAATTCCGCGTCGAAATCTAATTTCGTTTAATATATCGAATATATTAATTTAATCGATTAATTCCAAATTAATCGTTATCTCTCTCTAGACGATATTTTATCCTAGATAAAATATCACTGTTATTAATCCTAGATTAATTTTCTCTCTCTTTTATATAATCCCAAATTATACAAGAGTGCGAGTTGTGCGTCATCGGTGGATTATCGGGAAGCGACCCATGAGATCCCCGGATATATTGGCAGTAAATACGGTCATCGGAGTATCCGAATCACGTACGTGCCAAGTACTACGTTTTACCGATTTACGAGACAAGGTCGACTCCTAGCAAAGCACCAAGTCTTCCAATTCTCCGGACATATCCATTTAAGAATATTAAGATCTGTATCAAGCGTAGTATACAATTGTATTGTGTGTATCGGCCCAGTATCGGATAGTCACGTGCTAGGGCTGGGGCTGGATAAGTGTCTACCCCGTCCGAAGCACATATCGGATATCTGGTAACATAGTCTCTATAATCGGATATTCATGACCTGGTCACAATATCCCGATTGGTTGCGCAACACTCAAGAGCACTAGTACCGTATCGTGCGTGACATCATCTCCACTATGACTGAAGTGATACTTCCGTCTTGACATCACACCCAATACACTACGACTCTCTGATAAACCCAGAAGTGGTGTACGCAGAACCGGTTAAAGCCCTGTACCACCAAGACCAAAGTCTATCGATTATCGTAAGTATTAGCGATGTAAGTCTCAGGTTAAGACTATACACACCTACCTTGATTTCGGCCTCCCATAGACACATAGTCATAATACCAATGGGATTTCGAGGGGTCTATCCAGAGCGAAGCTGTTTCCCGTACCATCGGTGAAACACAACCTCCTATCGCACTTGCATAAGTATCCAATACTTATATATATGAGAACTATGCTGTTGTGCCCTCACAACGCGCACAAGTGCAATACTAGCCTATTCCGCATTATCGATGTCCAGTCTCGATAATACTCCGGCTAGGGATATTTAATGATTAATCCTTCGGGGACTGATACTGTCTCATATCATTCTCAGTCCAGGAACTAATCATAGCGACCTATCTGTTGGACAAAATGACCCATAGCGTCACTATTTGCACAGATCATTGTGTTGTTGTAGCAAATTAACTATGTGACAAAGAAATTGCACTCTCATCATTTGTGATTAGATTACCATAGATATATGAATGAAGAGAGGTCCCTATGATTAGTTCCTGGATTGAGTTGATATGAGACAGTATCAGTCCACGAAGGATTAATCATTAAATATCCCTAGCCGTAGTATTATCGAGACTGGAGATCGATAATGCGGTATAGGCTAGTATTGCACTTGTGTGCGTTGTGAGGGCACAACGGCATAGTTCTCATATATATAAGTATTGGATACTTGTGCAAGTGCGATAGGAGGTCGTGTTTCACCGATGGTACGGGAAACAGCTTCGCTCTGGATAGACCCTTCGGAATCCCATTGGTATTATAACTAGGTGTCTATGGGAGGCCGAAATCAAGGTAGGTGTGTATAGTCTTAACCTGAGACTTGCATCGCTAATACTTACGATAATCGATAGACTTTGGTCTTGGTGGTACAGGGCTTTAACCGGTTCTGCGTACACCACTTCTGGGTTTATCAGAGAGTCGTAGTGTATTGGATGTGATGTCGAGAAGGAAGTATCACTCCAGTCATAGTGGAGATGATGTCACGCAGGATACGGTATTAGTGCTCTTAAGTGATGCGCATCCAATCGTGATATTATGACTAGGTCATGAATATCCGATTATAGAGACTAGTTACCAGACATCCGATAAGTAGTGGGGTGAGCAAGGCAGTGTGTTTTTGGCCTTCATTCGTCTCCAAATCGACTCAACCGATCAATGTGAGTATTCCGCTACCTCCGTTGATGCATTCACGCATTATTTCATGTCTTGATTTGATCTTGGGACCTTAGAAAAATTCAACAATGGCATCATGAGCTAATGTTGCAAGCATGAAATTTGTAGGGCTTAAAATTTGGGTAAATGTTTGTTGAGCATGATTTGAATAAATTGATTGTTTGAGTATGCTTATAACATGTTTTATTGCATTTTGGTTGGACCAATTTGTTGAAAATTAATTTGGAATAATTTGCCCCAATTATTTCATGTTGGCCGAATGTGTGATGTATTTTGGATTCTTGGAATTTTGTGATTTTGATTCGTTTGATGAGTTAGAATCATTTAGGTTGATGTTAATTTGAATCGAATTGGATTGGATTTCGAATTGGACAAAAACCCCAAATTCCTCACCTTGGCCGAATGTGATATGCCCTTTAATGTCTTGGTAAATTTTGATTTTGAACATTGGATGTATTGGAAATCAAATTGGATGGTGATTTGATGTCGATTGTAGGTTCGATTGGATCGGAACCAAATCGGACACAAAATCCCTCCTTGGCCGAGAGCATGAAAGCATGTAAATGGGTTTGATTTTTCATTATGTATGTTTGACATGTGATAATGAATTGAATATGATTAATAAGACTAATTTGGTGTTTTAAAAATATTGATTTAGTCGATTAATCATGTAATGCACTTTAGGTAATTAAATTGCGTAATTGGATTTGTATAATTTAATTATTTAGGCTTAAATTGGATTTGGGCTTGAATTTTTGTAATTGGGCCTATTGGGCTTGATTTATCAAGTTTGGTTTAGGCCAAGTGGATTGGATCCAATTGGGCCCAAAACCTTTACCATAAAGAAATTAATTGAAGCCCATTAGACTTAAATTAAAGCATTTTGGGTGATTCCACTATTGGGCTTTGGTTGCCGAAGCCCATGCCTAAAGAATTAATTGAAGCCCATTAGACTTAAATTAAATTGACGTTGGACGTTAATCGGACTTTGAGTCCCGACGCGATTGAATTTGGAATTTAAATCGTAAAGGTTTATTAAATAAAGTGCAATATTTAATTGGAATTGAATAGTGAATTAGTATTAAATACATGTTAAATTAGATTTAATGATGTAGTTTAATTTAATTCATGAATTCGTACTTTAAGTACTTATTCGCAAAAACGAGTTTGACTCGAACAAAATCAAATCGTTGTTTGAACATTGGATGATCACTTAATTATCAGATTAATTAATTTGATTGATTGATTGATAGCATGCTTATGTGTGTGAATACATGGTTGTGTTGAATGAATAATGTATATCGGATGGATATTAGTCGGGTGGGCAATTTTAGAAATTGTTGTAATAAATTCGATTTATTAAATTGGACCTGCGTGTCCAGCCTTATCACCTTCTTTCTCTTTGTATTCTCTTCTCACCTATTCCCCTATATGTATATGAGGTTTCTTTAGAAGTGTAGTGTAACAGGTAGAAGTAGTACAAGTGCTAGCTTGAGTGTGAAAGGGAGAGATTTGATCTAGGATCAATGTGTAAAGTATCCATCCGCATATCATTATTATTTATTTTCATACTCGCTTTATTATGTATTTAGAAAGCATGTTTAAGGGTGTATGATGATGAGACCTTAACAAAGATAATTAAATTGGTAGCCAATTTGCACGCGAAAAAACCCTCGTTAAATATCAAGCGTTTATTTTCCTTCCATTGAGTGATTCTTACTCAAGATCCGAGATTGGCAGGGGTTGTTGGCCAAGGTCAAGCCCTTGTCCGTCAAAGATGTGTTTTAATCACGAGGCTTTGTTCCATATCGGTGTCGTGTCCAAGTTGTGGTTTGTTGGCCAAAGTCAAGACCACTTCTTGTCCATTGACATTGATTACGAAGCTTCCATGTCAATGGGTCCGCGCTTGACTGGGATCACTAGGTTTGTTGTGCCAAAGCCAAGGCCTAGTTGATTCAGAGGAAAATGGTTAGGGTATATATTCGATATATAGGCATATATAAGATATATGTGGGGACTTGGATGTCCACCTACTGGATCTAGGAGTTGGATGGGATCCAATTGATCTTCGAGATCTACCTAGTTAACTATCATACAATTTGTTGGCCAAAGTCAAGATTGTGTGATACTTTAACAAGATCCTAGCCCACTAGGAAACACGGTTTCCCGAGTACTCGACAGAGGGTTATAGGCTCGATGAAAAATAGTGGAGGCAAGTATTGAATTTGCAACATTCGTTCGAATACTCGCTAAACGCGCTCATCTATATTTTACTCGTCACATTAATCAGAAGTATTAGTTGGACTAATATTTTATGTTGTTTTAAATATATATATAGTTGGACTATATACAAACTCATTCAATATATAGTTGATTTTATAGTTGGATTATAGTAATCAATATAATTGAATTAAATGATAGTTGATTTTATAATGGGATTATAGTAATCAATATTAAAATTATAGTTGATTAAATAATTGGATTATTGTAATCATTATAATAGATAGTACCTTAATAATTTGATTAAATAGTTGGACTATTAAAATCATGAAAGAATTGAAAGGTTGAATATTTAAAATATATAATCCTTGGATTAAATGTTTTAAATGATTTAATTTTCAATTGGGAATTAATAATAGGTTAATTTATTTGATAAAATAACTTATTATGACTAAGCCCATTATTAATCAAATAGTAGAGCATAAAGTCTTTGAAAGATTTATGTGATGATGACTTTAGTGCTTAATTAATATACTTATAATAAATCTATCTTTAGATTTAAAAGTATTAAAGTTGCAATTAATTGATTATTCTAGTGGAGAAAAGTCAAAGTTTGCAATTGGGCATGTAGCACAAGGTGTACATCGTTTCGATATTCCGAAACCCAAGGCTTGGCCAAAGGTTTGTGAAATATTGAAAAGGATAATTGACATATCCCGTAGCGACTACCATTTGGATATGGAAGACACGAATGAATTAAAGATAGGGCGAGGCTCTAACTTTAAAAATATTTGTCAAAGTTATGTTTACTACTAGTATTGAA
>SKCR01050250.1:0-39181 GCA_019454045.1 Zanthoxylum bungeanum | reverse complement strand
GAGAGTGCAATTTCCTTATTACATAGTTAATTTGCTACAACAACACAATGATCTGTGCAAATAGTGACGCTATGGGTCATTTTGTCCAACAGAAATGACATATTATAATTATTTTATAGGACAACCACTGTCAGTGCCTCCCACTAACCCTCTTATAGCACAAGAATCATTTCGTTTCGAATTAAATCATAAAGCATTATGATTACATCAAAACGATAATTCCAAGAACCTATGCTTGCCTCAATCCAGACATGGATCGAATAACCTGCAAACCTTGTTTGCTAGTTTTTGGTACGACAAAACCGTCAGGATGTTGTAAACATCCTCCTAAAGGTTTCCTTTTCAGGAAAGCAATTTTCCCGTTAAGCTGACATATTTCATAAATGAAACATGCAGCTTTTGCAAGAATTATCCAAATGGATATACCGTGGCAACAGGTAAAAGGTTGAATCGTAATCAACACAATGTTGATAACGATACCTTTCCGCTACAAGCCTAGCTTAGTACGTTGGTATGTTGCCATCCATGTACGTCTTCCTTGAAGACTTATAAAGTACCAATAGGCACAATGCCTTGCGGTACATCAACTAGTATCAAAACATAGTTGATGTACATGGAATCCAATTCAGATTCATGGTACTTTGCCATGATAGGGAGTCGATACCTTGTATCACTTCCTCATACGTAGTCATTTGGTATACCTTAATAAGATAGACATCTTTATGAGGTGAGATCAGAAACCCATACCCCAGGTTGTTTTCTGACTCTCTCCGACATACGCGGTTCTTGTGTATTCGAAGATTAATGGAATAGTTTCATCCTTGATAAACTATTTATGTTCCATTAAGATTCGGTGCCTTGAACTGTTTTACTCCGATTTTCATCGAGTTTTACTATCCTCCCACTTACCACTGCATATCGGTATTCCTCTTAGGAAATCCGCATGGTGAGAAACAATCTAATTGTTCTCTTGTGAGTTGTATAAGTACAATACTTATGGTATCCCTAGGATAACCTACAATTGGCACTTATCCGATTTGGGTTTTAGTTTGGTATCATCCAAACATATGCCCAGCATACCCAAATATTCAGGAATGTGAAACCCGGTTTCTTTTCCTGTTCATATCTAATATGAAATCTGTCAAACAGATTATTATGGAACCTTATTCTAAATAAGTTCTTGCACTATTTAAAGCTTATCCGTTGAAGGAAATGGTAGCTTAGAGCGACTCATGATTAACCTTTTCATGTCCAACAAAATTCGGTTACTCAGTTCGGACACACCGTCAACTTGACGTGTTCCGGGAGGAGTCCTCATTGAAAGAATACTTTACTCTTTCAACTATATAAGAAACTTATTGCTTAAGTATTTCCCATTATGGTCTTACCGTGACGGTTTAATACTTTAGCTGATCTATTTATCTATTTCGTGTCGAAACTCTATAAGTTTCAGATTTGTGTTTCAAAAGAAACACATAACCATTACGCGATGCCACATCCGTATAGGTCACAAAATATTCATATCCACCTCTAGCTTATCTAGATATGGGCCTACTTGCTTCACTATTAACTAGGGCTAACAGATCGGTGGCATTTACACTTTTTACCAAGTAAATGTGTTTTAGGCACATTGCCCAATAAACTAGATTCGTAGACTTTATTTGAATGGAATTAAAATAGTCATAGTACCCACTCTTCCAAAGTGTGGATATACGATTCTTGTTTAATTGTGTCCCAGACAACAATGCCACATTTAAGTTTCTCTTGATCAAATCAGTTTGAGCTATTTGTTTGTCATGTTATATATTTGAGATTTTATTTATATTCAAAATATAAATTATGTCATTCACATCTAATGTGTTTATCTCAATATCATCTTTATATAATAAAACACTTTAGTGTTCTAGAATATAAAGGTACACCCGCAACGGGTTATAACACTGATATAGAGATAATGTATCTAGTCAAACTAGTTACATTATAACAGATTCCAAACTAGGTACACACCCGAAGGTAGTTCCTAAACTTAGGTATCTACGGTTAAAACAGTGACTTTCGTCCCGTTTCCAAATCGCAGATTAAATCTCAATTGAAGTCAGTATCCTGCTCATAGCATATTCTGAACATCAATATATTTATGTATCACACTAAGTATTTAAAATCTAATTTTAATACTAGTAGCGAATATATTTATGACAAACATATTTGAAGTCAGAGCCTTGCTCGTCTTCAATTCCTTCATGTCTGCTTTGTCCAAACGGCAGTCACGCTTCCACGATCCCGTTTGCCACATTTAAACAGACATTTTGGGATATGTCCTTTATCTTCCTAGAAGATTATAATGAATTTTGCCTTTGCCCTTTCAACACTCTCAGAAGCCTTTGGCGAAGCCTCGGGTTATAGAATATCGAAGTAAGGTGCACCTTGCGCTACTTGTCTAATTGCAAACTCTTGACTTTGTCTCATTGAGAATAGTCATTAACTCTCCAAGAGTTATTAATTTCAATTTAGTACTTCTAAAATCTAATAAGATCTGTGAAGATCCTTCAATTTCTTCATACTTTAAGGATCTAATCCTTAGTTCTGATTCAGAAATTACGGAGTCTACTGTGACAAGGTTAATGGATTAAGCACTAAAGTTATCATCACATCAATCTTCCAAAGATTATGCTCTACTATTTGCTTAACTCCGGGCTTAGGCCTAATATGTTATTTGATCAAATAAAGTAACTTATTATTTTTCCAGGACCATCCTGAAATGTATTCCCAATTTGAAAATTAAACATTTAAATACATTTTCCTAGGATTATGTTTTAAATGTTAATCTTTCAATTTTATCTTGTTTTAATAGTCCAACTATTTAATCAACGATTTTGGTACTATTTATTATATTGATTACAATAGTCCAACTATTTAATCAACTATAATTTAATAGATTAAAATCAATTATATTGATTACTATTATTATATTGATTACAATAGTCCAACTATTTAATCAACTATAATTTAATAGATTAAAATCAATTATATTGATTACTATAATCCAATTATAAAATCAACTATAAATGAATAGTTTGAATATAGTCCAACTATTTATTAAAACAACATTTAAATATTAGTCCAACTAGCATTTAATTTATTTGACGAATTGATATTTGTTTGAGCTCGTATGGCGAGTAATTGAACGAGTATTGCAATTCAATTCTTGCCTCCCACTATTTTTCGGCGAGCCTCTAACCCTCTGTCGAGTACTCGGGAAACCTGTTTCCTAGTGGGCTAGGATCCCGTTAAATATCACACAATCTTGACTTTGGCCAACAAATGTATGATAATTAACTAGGTAGATCTCTAAGATCGATTGGATCCAATCCAATTCCTAGATCCGGTAGGGGGACATCCAAGTCCGAAACATATATCTTATATATGCCAATACATCCAATGTATTACCTAACATTTTTCCTCTGAATCAAAAAGCCTTGGCTTTGGCACAACAACTTAGTGATCCCAGTCAAGCGCGACCCATTGACCATGGAAAGCTTCGTAATCAATGTCGATGGACAAGAAGTGGTCTTGACTTTGGCCAACAACCACAACTTGGACAAGACACTGATATGGAACAAAGCCTTCGTGATTCAAACACAACACTCCTCGACGGACAAAGGCTTGACTTTGGCCAACAACCAATGCCGTCTTAGATCTTGAGTAGAATCACTCAATGGAAGGAAAGACGCTTAATATTTAGTGAGGGTTTTTCGAGTGCAAATTGGCAACCAATTTATTATCTTTGTTAAGGTCTCATCATCATACACCCTTAAACATTGCATTCTAAACACATAATAAAGCGCATATGAAAAATAATAATGATATGCAAATGGATACTTTACACATTGATCCTAGATCAAATCTCTCCCTTTCTCTCTCCCGCTAGCACATGTATTACTTCTACCCGTTACACTACACATATAAAGAAACCTCATTTACATTGAGGGGAATATGTGAGAAGAGAATACAAAGATGAGAGGTAATAAGGCAGGACAACGCAGGTCCAATTAATAAATCAAATTTATTACAACAATTTCTAAAATTGTCCCACCCATCTAATATCCATCCGATATACATTTTCATGCATCACAACCATGTATTCACACAAGCATGTTATCAATCAATCTAATCAAATTAATTAATCTGATAATTAGTGATCATCCAATGTTCAAACAACGATTTGATTTTGTTCGAGTCAAACTCGTTTGCGAATAAGTACTCAAAGTACATATTCTCGAATTAGATTAAACTACATAATTAAATCTAATTTAATATGCATTCAATTCTAATTCACTATTTAATTCCAAATTAAATATTACACTTTATTAATGATCTTTTACGACTTAAATTCCAAATTTAATCGCAATGGGTCTCAAAGCTCGATTAACGTCCAACGTCAATTTAATTAAAGTCCAATGGGCTTTTAATTAATTTCTTAAGGCGTGGACTTTTGGTCAACTCGGGTCAAACCGAATAACCAAAATCCAATCCGGGAGTTACCTCATAAGCCTAGAAATCAATCTTGGCCCATTAGGCCCAATTAAACTTTAAAGGTCCATTAAGTCGCATTTGGGCTTTATGGATGCGGTTTTGGGCCCAATTGGATCCAACCAATTTTACCTAAACCCAGCTTGTAACAACAAAGCCCAATAAGCCCATTAACAACTTTAAAGGCCCAAATCCAATTTTAAGCCCATTAACCAAACACAAAAAATTCCAAATTAATGTTTAATAATCTAAAGTGTATAACACAATTAATTAACCAATTCAATATTTCTAAAACACCAATTAGCCAATTAATCATGTTCATCAATCATCATCACATGTCCAACACATTTAGATTAAAATCAAACCAATACATGCTCATCAAGGTCTCGGCAATTAGGGTTTTTGTCCAATTCAAAATTCAATCCAATTAATTTTCAAATCAACAATCCCAACATGATTCTAACTCATCCAATGAATCAACAAATCAAAATTCCAAGACATTAGGGCTATGTCACCATTCGGCCAACACAAGCATTTGGGGAAAAAATTGTTCCAAACCATTTTCTTGAAATTGATCCAATCAAACTTCAATTCAAACACATTTAAGCATATTCATTCATCCAATTTCACAAATTCATGCTCAAAATCATTTTACCCAAATTTTAAGCCCTTAACTTTTTCATGCTCAAACCTTGCTCTAGATGCCATTGTTAGTTTCTATTAAGGTCCCAAGATCAATAATAAGCATGAAACATGTGCGAATACTAATCAACGAAGTTGCGGAATACTCACATCGATCGGTTGAGCGACGTGGAGATGAACAAAAACTGAAATTCTGATCGGCAGTGGACTGCACAGCTCACGACAGTGAAGCTTTTCCATCTTCAAAATTTGAGCTCCAACCTTCGTCAAACGACTACCGGCTCATGGGTGGACTTCCCTATCACCTTCGTATGTCTCGTAAGTGTGCTAGCACTTGTGATTTTGCCACAAAATCCCACTCTTTGCTTCCCACTGCTCACGGTTTTGAGAGGAAACCAATAAGCTTTTGCCCCTTGGGCGTGAAGAGTAGAGAGAAAGAGAGAAGAAGAGATGATTTGTTGTTGTGTAAAATGTGTATCTAATACCCACTTATATTTTTCAAAAAATAATTAAATGATTTACCATTTATTTGGCTTTCAAAAAGTCAAATGGTAAATGCATTCCAACAAATCCAACAACTACCATCAATCAATCACATCAATCAATCAAGTGTAACATCACTCAAAGTGACATGTGATTTGACGCTTGAAGCGACTAATAATTTGACGCTTGATTTGACTTACGTGCCGCACTCGAATTTGAAATGCGAATGCACTTGCAAATAATCTCGGGCTCGGGTTCGCTAATTCCAAATTAACGAATTTTCCGTTGCGTCGTAATTAAATGATTACGCCTAGCGAAATCACTATTCATGTCGCTAACGAATTAATTCTAAATTAATTCGTTTGCCCGAATTAAAATCTAATTTTAATTCCGCGTCGAAATCCAATTTTGTTTAATATATCAAATATATTAATTTATCGATTAATTCCAAATTAATCGTTATCTCTCTTTGATGGATATTTTATCCCAGATAAAATATCTCCGCAATTAATCCCAGATTAATTTTCTCTCTCTTCTAATTAATCCCAGATTAATTTAGAGTGCGAGTCATACGTCATCGGTGAATCTTTGGGAAGCGACCCATGAGATCCCCGGATATGTTGGCAATAAATTCGGTCGTCGGACTATCCGAACACGTAAGTACCTCGTACTACGTTTATACCGATTTACAAGACAAGGTTGGCCTTTAGCAAAGCGCCATGCCTACACAATTCTCTGGAAATATCCTTACAGGAATAAAGGATCTATATCAGGCGTAGTATACGTAGTATTGTGTATTTCTGTCCAGTATCAGATGATCACGTGCTAGGCCTGGGGCTGGAATTGTGTCTGCCCCGTATGAAGCACATGTCAGATGTCTGGTAACTAGTCTCTATAATCGGATAAACATGACCTTGTCATTTTATCACGATGACTTCAGTACTTAAGAGTACTAGTACCGTATCCTACGTGACCATCATCTCCATATGACTGGAGTGACACTTCCGTCTTGACATCACACCCAACACACTACGATTCTCAATATACCCAGTATTGGTGTACACAAAATCTGTTAAAGCCCTGGATGACCGCAACCAAAGTATATTGATTGTCGCAAGTATTAGCGGTGCAGGTCTCAGGTTAAGACCAAATACACCTACCCTGATTTCGGACTTCCATAGACACATAGTCATACTACCAATGGAATTCCGATGGGGTCTATCTAGAGCGAAGCTGTTTCCCGTACCATCGGTAAAACACAACCTCCTATTACACTTGCATGAGTATCATATACCCAAATATATGAGAACTATGCCGTTGTGCCCTCACAACGCGCCCAAGTGTAATACTAGTCTTTTACGTATTTATCGATGTCCAATCTCGATAATACTCTGACTAGGGATATTTAATGATTTATCCTTCGTGGACGGATACTGTCTCATATCATTCTCCATCCAGGAACAAATAATAGGGACCTCTCATCATTTATACATCTAGGTGATCTAATCACAAATGATAAGAGTGCAATCTCCTTTGTCACATAGTTAATTTGTACAACAACACCATGATCTGTACAAATAGTGACGTTATGGGTCATAATTGTCCAACAAGACTAACAGTTAAAACATAGATTAATCGAGTGAACCCGAGGCTAAACAAAAGAATTAAATTTTGATAAGGTATTAATTTTTAAATTTTTCCCTTCCGACGTCTGTTTCCCGCGAAATCTATAAATTATCGGGTAGTGCCTCCATACGAGGCTCATCATTGGGCTTTATGCAAAAATGCAATGTCTACACTACCCACATGCTTGTGTTTGGGCCTTTTATCATTTGGATCTATTTGGACCTCTCGTCATAGGATATGAACTTGTTGGGCCACTTAAACTGGGACGAGTTTGTATCTTATGATGATTAAGCCAAAAGTTTTCAAAATGATGATGGACCACTGATGAGTGGTATTTATACCACTATTTCCCATTCATTTGACCTAATGTTTTGTATTGTTTCTCGAGTTTTATGAACGTTTTGAAGTGTTTTGTTGTTATTTTGCAGATAAATATAGTTTGGACAGCACTGGAGGCAATTTGGGACAAAACCGGTCAAAAATGCGTCAACAGGAAAAATTCCTTCTTCTTCGCGTCGCGACTCTGGAGCCTTGCGCGCCGCGACGCCCAGCCTGCGCCGAAATTGCTAAAATACGCCGGGTCCACAAAATCAGAATCTGAGAAAAGTTGACTTTGCTAACATGCGCCTGCCACGTGTCACCATCACAACGGAGATGCTAACGTGCGCCCGGCCACGTGTCAAGATCTCATTGCTTGGACGGCCACCGCCTCACGTGTCATGCCACGTGTCGCCACATCATCGTCCACATCAGCAGCCACGTCAGCAAGTCAACCAAGTCAACGTGCCACGTCATCATCAGCCAATCACAGCGCGCCACGTGTCAACATCTCATTCGTCGGACGGCCGCCGCCCCACGTGTCGCCACGTCACCTTCCACCTCATCACCATGACACAAGCAATGACGTCATGAACAGTTGACACGTCAGCATGACGTAAGCGATGACGTCATGAACAGTGCCACGTCAGCGGATCAGATCTGAGTCAACGAACCAGCAAGTGACACGTGTCACTGTAGCGCGCGGCGCGACGCGCGCTCAGCGTCGCGACGCGCGCACCCCATCCGCGCCTATAAATAGAGGGCGAGATTTCAGAATTCAGTGTCCAGTCCTCTCTCTTCAAATCTTCCTAAAGAGAGAGTTTCTCTCTCTAAAAGTCTTTAAGTTTTTATTTCTTTACTTTTGTAAATAATTTTTAATTACTTTTTGTAATAATAGTAATTTAATTTTACTTTTTACTTTCTTTTACAGTTTTTACTATTACTATTTACTTTTTATAGTTTTTACTATTTACCGTGATGCGGTAATTTCTTTATGTTCGGGTGAAAGGTAATTTCTTTTACTATTACTATTTAGATTAATCTCCCTTAAAATAATATATTTACTATTTAAATTGGACTTAATCAGGATACCGCCAGATTGGTCGGAACTTGACCGGCGTAAACACACACGTATAACGCAAGCGCACGTATCGTTCAGTAGTAGTATAAAAATATCGATCCCACGAGGACTTAATTCCTACTGTTGTTATTAATTATTGAATCTATTTAATTACAAATATCTAATTAAAGGAGGAGGGGAATGGAATTGATTGCTTGATTGATTTGGTTTGATTGTAGATTTGCTAAATAAATAAATAAAAAGATAAAAGAAAATACTAAGGAAAATAAAAGATAAAAAGATATAAGGTTGTGAATTCTTTTAATATCATTTAAAAGATGAAGTGATTATTTTATGTTTGTGTAATAAATCTGTTTACTAACCTGGAACACTAAATTATGTAAAAGCCTCTTCCGATGGTCAACTACAAATACCCAGTATAACCCAATTGAACCATATTCCTATGTCAACCATATTACCTGGATTCATTAAGTCTAAGTTCCAATTATGGCTACCCCCGCCCGACAGGTATATTCCTATCCTGTAAGGAATCTATTAAAGGGTTATCTATCCTCAAGGAAGATCGTGGGCTATGAAGTCTAAGGCTGATGAACCTAAAATCCCTATGTCTAGTTCATTTTAGATTTACCATATCAATCTTATTGGTGATCAGACAATAAGAAGCATTAAGCTTAAGACTTAATAAGTAAACTTATTAATTACCCAAACTATAAAATAATCCCTTATAAACTATTGATATTAAAAGTCATCACAACCCCTAGTTAACTAACACATAACTAGGACTAATAAACACATAAAAATAAAAGACATAAAATAAAAATACTGAAAAGTAAAATAAAATAAAATGTTAAGGTAAAAGGAATTAATCCTACTACTACTTATTTAGATATCTCCCATTAAAATAATATAAAAACTTGTGATTAATATCAACCAGCCATAAAGGCGGAACCAAAATAACCAGCCATAAAGGCGGAACCAAAATAACCAGCCATAAAGGCGGAATATATGTTTTATTATTCACCGACCAATCTGGCGGTATCCTGATTAAGTCCAATTTAAATAGTAAATATATTATTTTAAGGGAGATTAATCTAATAGTAATAGTAAAAGAAATTACCTTTCACCCGAACATAAAGAAATTACCGCATCACGGTAAATAGTAAAAACTGTAAAAAGTAAATAGTAAATAGTAAAAACTGTAAAAGAAAGTAAAAAGTAAAAATTAAATTACTATTATTACAAAAAGTAATTAAAAATTATTTACAAAAGTAAAGAAATAAAAACTTAAAGACTTTTAGAGAGAGAAACTCTCTCTTTAGGAAGATTTGAAGAGAGAGGACTGGACACTGAATTCTGAAATCTCGCCCTCTATTTATAGGCGCGGATGGGGTGCGCGCGTCGCGACGCTGAGCGTGCGTCGCGCCGCGCGCTACAGTGACACGTGTCACTTGCTGGTCCGTTGACTCAGATCTGATCCGCTGACGTGGCACTGTTCATGACGTCATCGCTTACGTCATGCTGACGTGTCAACTATTCATGACGTCATTGCTTGCGTCATGGTGATGAGGTGGAAGGTGTGACTTGGCGACACGTGGGGCGGCGGCCGTCGACGAATGAGATGTTGACACGTGGCGCGCGCTGTGATTGGCTGATGATGACGTGGCACGTTGACTTGGTTGACTTGCTGACGTGGCTGCTGATGTGGACGATGATGTGGCGACACGTGGCATGACACGTGAGGCGGTGGCCGTCCAAGCAATGAGATCTTGACACGTGGCCGGGCGCACGTTAGCATCTCCGTTGTGATGGTGACACGTGGCAGGCGCATGTTAGCAAAGTCAACTTTTCTCAGATTCTGATTTTGTGGAACCGGCGTATTTTAGCAATTTCGGCGCAGGCTGGGCGTCGCGGCGCGCAAGGCTCCAGAGTCGCGACGCGAAGAAGAAGGAATTTTTCCTGTTGACGCATTTTTGACCGGTTTTGTCCCAAATTGCCTCCAGTGCTGTCCAAACTATATTTATCTGCAAAATAACAACAAAACACTTCAAAACGTTCATAAAACTCGAGAAACAATACAAAACATTAGGTCAAATGAATGGGAAATAGTGGTATAAATACCACTCATCAACCACCTTGTGTTTGGGCCCTCTATCATTTCAAGTTATTTAGCCACCTTATCGCAAAACTGTAAACCTGTTGGGCCTTTTCAACTGAGACAAGTTTGCACCTCGCGATAATCTGATTGAATGCTTCAAAATGATAATGGGCCAACTTGTATGAAAACCTTGATGGGCTTAGAAGGTCCAAATATGATCCGAATATGCTAGATTCATGAGTCCGATATCCGTACTGGCTTTCATCCAGGAAGGGTACGCCTTATTACGGCATATTGGTATACTTTTGGATATCTCCAAGTCCATCCCCGCCACAACCGTGATTACCGAGGGCCCAATTTGTCGTTTCTAGACAATGGAACGATCCCCATAATAGGCTTAGTCAATATTGTAAATGGGCAGTCTTTGTCTTTTACCGATGGAAAGGGACTGAGGTAGCCAAGGTTCACCTTTGTAGCGTATGAGAGAACGATTTTGTGTATCCCACATTGGTGCATAAAATAAGCCATACCTAGGACATAAATAGACTTACCATGAGTGTGGGAGGAATAAGGGCGGAATGATATATGCTCTTGTGATAACCACATGCATCTCATACATCACATGCATACATGCATCATATTGATCCATTGTCTTAAAATCCATCAATAACCACATGCATCTCATGCATCTCATGCATACATGCATCATGCTACCCCTTTGCCCTAAAATCCATCATAGATATCCTTTGAGTTAGAGAAGAAGGAAGACTTGTCAAGAAGAGGTTAGCAAGCATGGATGCGTCAGGCATGAAAGTTCCTGTATGGATCAATTGGAGTCCAGCATCACTAAAAGTACTGAGCAACTACAAGCTTTGACCAACGCTGGGGCCAATCTGACAGTACCCCGCACAGTGAGAACATAGAATTTTACAGCCAGAGTAGAAAGACCATTGGGGGACCTTCAGCCAAAAAAAAAGTTGTTTTTAGTCCTTAATATTTAAACATATGTCCAATGATGAAATTGTTTGCTTTAGGGTGAAATCTTAGAAACTATAAGTTCTTGATGTACTTTTATCTGATACTTTGAGTAGTTGATCTATGTTAAACTCGTAAGAACTTAATTATAGGTTTTTAGCAGTAAAAAACTGAGTAGTTGGCAAAGTAACTAGTTGAAGAAATTGCAGGTCGATGAATGACCGTTTGCTTAGATGTCTATCCTGATTTACTTGTGTTATGATGTGTAGTATGGTTGAAAATAAAAGAAAAGTCTCTAAAAGAAAAAAATTAAACTACCTATAATCGATAAACGTGAAGCTACCCATGGGCGAGTATTAGGACCACCATGAGGAGAAATGCTACCTTAAAGGGTAGGTGTGTTGAAAAAAAAAAGAAAAAAGCAAAAGAAAAAAAAAATCATACCATATTGAGCACATAAAAAGCAATTGCAGAGCATAACTGAGATATCTAGGTTGGTTTGACCCACCGATCCCAATTTTTGAAACGAAATCATTGAGTTGGCTTACCTATGAATCAAGCTGTAAATGAACCTTTGCACACATACACTGTGAGTCTGGCTTAGATGATTTATTCAAAGACTTGGATTTGAGTTGCATTGAGTGTTTTGAAGGTTCTCTGGTTCATTATTGGGCATTCTTTGAGGACAATAATATGTGTAACTATTGGGACTATTTCATAGCCCGTGATATAGTATGTCGATATGAAATGCCACATCACATAGTGACGGACAATGGAGTCCAATTTTAGGGAGATGGCACATTTAGAAATATGGGAATCAGAAGACATGATCCCAAAAGATGAGGCCGCTTTCACAAAGGCATAATCCATTTTGACCCAGTGTAGGTAGCGAAGAGCAGAAAGCTGAGCTAGGTCTGGGGGCGACCAGTCTACGACCACGCAGATAAGGGACACAACGGGACCTTGAGCCATGAGACCAAAGAGAACTGAGCGATCACCAGAGGAGAATTGGCAGAAAGAAACTATAAGCAGGCCCAGGGGGCGACCAAAGACTTTTATAGGCAAAGGGCACTAAAGAGCGCAAGGAAGGCCTAACCAAGGATAACATCAAGCCAATATGATAAAGAAAACCCATCAAAATACGGAATGCATCCATGCATACACGTCGGATACACAAAATTTTTGTTTTGTGTTCGCAGGAGAAAGAAAAAGCAGAGAAGATGAGCAACTCCTCGGAAATGGAGACGAACAAGCCGAGAATGGCACTCCGGAAATGGAGAACAACCTCGGAAATGAGGATGAGAAACTCATCAGGAATGAGGATGAGCAAGCCGGGAATGGCACTCTGAGAATGGAGAATAACCTCGGGAATGAGGACGAATCAGTGGGCGAAGTGCCTCACCACCATTATCAACAGTTTTGGGAATGAATCCTATGGGGCGAGGCCCACATTATCAATAGTTTGGTAATGAATCCCAGAAGTCGAAACACCTCATCATCATAAGAAAAAAACTCCCCAGCAGATCGGAGAGTCGCGTAGGTGGACCAAAACGTCATCACCCATCAGTGCGGGAATGAATCCCAAAAGTCAAGCGCCTCAGATATCGAAGCATCTCACACTAGGATTAGTTCAGAAATGAACTATCTCACACCAGTAACGGTTCAGAAATGAACAATCTCATACTAGGAAATTGTTCAGAAATGTACCATCTCACACCAAGAACGGTTCAGAAATGAACCATCTCACACAAGGAACGGCTCAAAAATGAACCATCTCACACAAGGAACGGTTAGGAAATGAACCATCTCACACTAGGAATGGTTCGGAAATGAACCAATGAACCGTCTCACTAGGAATGGAAATAAACCATATCACTCCAGGAACGGTTCAGGAATGAACCATCTCACACTAGAAGCGGTTCGGGAATGAACCATCTCATATTAGGAATGGTTCGGGAATAAACCACAGAGATTGAAGAATCTCAAACTAGGAATGGTTCGGGAATAAAGCCCAGGGGTCAAAACACCTTGCCATCAAATCAACTCAGTTCGGGAATGTGACCGGTGCGTAATCACACGCGTATAACGCAAGCACACGTATCGTTCAAGTAGTATAAAAAGTATAAATCCCACGAGGACTTAATACCTAATCTATTAATTTTATGAGGTCAAATGATCACTAGTATCTAACATGTTGTTTGATTGATTTGAAATGGTGATGATTCTAAATTTAAAAACAAGTAAATAAAATTGCACGAAAGTAGGTTTAAGAAAATTCAATATTAGGAAACTATCTAGGGTTGTGAATCTTTCTAATATCTTTAAAAAGATGAAGTGGATATTTCATGTTTGTGTAATAAATCGATTTACTAACCTGGAACACTAAATTATGCGAAAGCCTCTGTCGATGGTCAGACGCAAATACCCAGTATAACCCAATTGAACCATATGTCTATGTCAACCAAATTACCTGGATTCATTAAGTTTAAGTTCCAATTATGGCTACCCCCGCCCGACAGGTATATGTCTATCCTGTAAGGAAATTTATTAAAGGGTTATCTATCCTCAAGGAAGATCGTGGGCTATTAAGTCTAAGGCTGAAACCTAAAATTCCTTTGTCAAGTTTATTTTAGATTTACCAGATCAATCTTATTAGTGGCCAAATAACAAGACGCATTAAGCTTAAGACTTAATAAGTAAACCTTTGAATTACCCAAACTATAAAATAACCCTTTATAAACCGGTGATATTAGAATTCATGACAACCCCAGATAACTAACTTAGTTACAACACATAACTAGGGCTAGTAAAAACTTAAAGTATAAGACATAAAGTAAAAATGCTGAAAAGTAATTGCGGTAAAGTAAAAGCTGAAAAGTAAATTACAATAAAATAAAATGCTAAGGTAAAAGGATCAAATTTTACTATTTACTATTTAGAAATCTCCATTAATATAATATATTAACTTGTGATTATTTTACCAACCAGCCATATAGGCGGTAACCTGATTAAGTCAAATTAAGTCCAACCAGCCATAAAGGCGGAACCAAAATAAACCTTCCATATAGGCGGTAAGAAAATTTAATTACCAACCGACCAATCTGGCGGTATTTTTGCTTAGTCAAGTTTAAACCAGTTTAAAATGAATTACCAACCGACTAATATAGCGGTATCCTCATTAAGTCAAATTTTAAATAGTAAATATATTATATTTAAGGGAGATTAATCTAAATAGCAATAGTAAAAGAATTACCTTTCACCATAGTATGGGGAAGTTACCTCCTCATGGTGAATAGTAAAAACTGTAAAAGTAAAGAAAATAAATTACTATTATTATAGAACATAATTAAAATTAATTACAAAACTAAAATTAAAAGAAACTAGATAGAAAAATCCCTAATTACATCAGAGAATTCAGAGAGGAAGGTACATCTGAAACTAAAATTTCGAGCTCTATTTATAGGCCTCAATAAGCTCCCTGCGTCGCGACGCCAAGTTTGTTTTTGCGTCGCTACGCGATGACGTGTCAACGCGTGATTGCCTGGTTTCAGATTCTTATCTGCCACGTGTCAATTCAGATAATTGAGTCAATAATTAAGCTAACGTGGCGATGATGTGGCACTGACGTGGCGACACGTGGCGAAAGTGATTGTCGGCACCGTAGGATTACGACATGTGGCACGCTGTGTGATTGGTTGATGATGACGTGGCAATGACGTGGCACTTTGACTCGGTCAACCTGTGTGATGTAGATAATGATATGGCTGACATGTGGAGTGACACGTGGTGATGGAAATTGTCAGCACCGTAGGATGATGACACGTGGCACGTCACACGTTAGCAGATATCGGCTGTGATGGTGACACGTGGCACGGCGCACGTTAGCAAAGTCAAACTTCTCAGATTCTGACACGTGGACCCGGCGCATGTTAGCATGGTTCGGCGCACGTTAGGCGTCGCAAATCACCTCCAGAGAGAGTCCTGAAACTTTATTTATCTACAAAATAACAAAAACACATCAAAATATTCACAAAACTCAAGAAACTATACAAAATATTAGGTTAAATGAGTGGGAAGTAGTGATAGATTTACCACTCATCACACCCCCAAACCTAACATTTTGCTAGTCCTCGAGCAAAACACACAAAAAAAAATAACATAATAAAATTTAACTAAGCCACTTTCGTAGGGATCACGGTTGCATTTAGCGTATGCAACAAGCCTTTAAACCATAGGAGTCCCTAGTGGACGAGTTGTAGTCTCGTGAGGGTTTACAGTAATGATACCCACAAACATTTTACAAAAGTAAAAAGGTAGTAAAACTAATGTACACAAAAGCAAAAAGACAAGAGAAAAGAGAATAAAGAAGTTAGTGACTAATCAGGTGAAACTTCTACTCCAAGTCACTAGTTGTTTTGTTTCTTTCTAAATTAATGAATAAGTAAATTCTCCGATTATATTTACCATTCTCCATATGCACATCAGACAAAATATTAAACAACTCATTTCTGCCCACAACAGTCACAAGTTCAGTTGATAAGAGAGTAATATTTTTGTCCTAAAGTTTTATCAGAATTCACACCTTTTTGCAGTAATGGAATAATTTTTCTGATTTTTTTTTATATATATACAATATCTTCCATCTATGTAGCGAGTGTTGGGTCGGTGGCTCCCAAACCAGTTGGCTTTAGGGCACCAAGTGTTAAGACACCCCTACGGACTTAATTACTCAGACTTCAGATATATATATATATATATATTTGCAACATCCTTGATCCATGTAGCGAGCTTTGGGCCAGTGACTCAAAAACCAGTTGACTTTAGGGCACTAGGTGTAAAAACACCCTTACAGACTTAATAACTCGGATCTCAGACATTTTTTTTTACCTCCATCAGATGCTTCCTCCAATTAAACTAGAGCACTGAATATTACAAACTTTTCAATTATAGCTCATGTCCGTATGTTACTATGCATGTTGATAATACCTGCTAACTGAGCATATGAAGATCCATTTTAGTCGGTATTATGGAGAATTCACAAATTAAATAATTTCAAAAGAAATAAACAAAAATTAACTTGTTCCGAATTAGGTTTGAGATACGTCTCAGGAGTGGAAACTCCTTACTCAGCTATCTCTTACCAGTTTCATCTTTTTAGTCAAAATAAAAACAAAAAAACGCAAAATATTTTTGTAATTTTTGAAAAAATTTCAATTTTTTTGTATTCTTCGAAAAATTTTGGAATAAAAACAACACACAACTAAAAATAAGATACTGATCAACTAATTCCCTCCCCCAAACCAAAATGAGACATTCTCCTCAATGTTTTAAACAGTAGAAGAATAGTTTAGAAGGTAGTACTTGGTTAGCTGAAATTCTACACGAAAAGTTAAAGGTTATGATCCAAATTAATCCGACGCCTCTTACCACGATCGTCCTCGGACCAATTTATCTTTGAAAGGATAGGGTCCATTTGTGGTTCATAGGCTAAGATTTGGTCAATTAGATCCAGAGCAGTTCTGGCAGTGAAGAGGAGTTCTTTTAAAGGTTTTGACACGAACACATTCTCCTCTCCGGACATCATCAAAAACCACACAAAGAAAATCATAAAATCCTCAACATTATACAATCCAAGCGGTTTCTGGTATATGTTCAGGTTCGCCCAAGATAACCTGTAAAAATTTCCTCCAATATACCCAAGCCACCTGGCAAAGCAATAAAAGCATCAGCACGGTTAATCATTTCTACCAATGGTTCAGACATACCTGGCACGATTAACTCTTCTTCTCCGTTTGATGGTCCAATAAGATTTGCCTCTGCCAAGGGTTTTGGGATGATTCCCAAAACGTGACTGCCTCCTTCCTGTACGGCCTTTGAAACGATCCCCATTAGTCTAAGATTGCCTCCGCCATATATTAAGTGCATATTCCTTACAGCTAATATTTCGACCCAATTCATGTGCTGCTTCTACGTATTGTGGCTTAACACCAACACTAGTACCAAAAAACACACAGATGTTTTCAACTCGTCTTTTTGAAGTGGCTTCCATGTTTTACTCTAGATGTCTTCAAAAGTGCAATGATGAGTTGAATTTATAACACCTGAAAAGGGTGAGTAAAATAATAGCACTAGTACCTGGAAAATGACAATTATTAGTTAATTGTAAAATAAATCGTGATAGTCAAAAAGGTCTGGATCCTGTCGGAGAAAATAAAAGAAAACAACAAAATAAATTACAATTATTAGGAAAAGACGAAGAGATATAATATGTACAAGAAAAGTAGCGGCTTGATTGACGTTTATGTGTTAGGGACAAACTTCCCATCCAATTTTCTTATAAATTGCAAACATGGTCTTTTTGAGTCAGATTCCCGAGACTTAACTGTTTTTCTTTCTTTTTGAAATTGTGCATATAACACACGAATTTCGTGATACACATATCCATTGGGATGCGTCTCAAGAGTTTTAGATATATCATCCAAAGACTCCTTACTCAAGCCATCCCTGATGAAATTAATCTTATCTCGCGGTTATCAGACACCATTCCTAAAGAACGACAACGAGTATCACAAACATACGAGCATATTTATAATAGACACACATTCTTTGGCTCTTCTCTTTTTTAGCATAGGTGCTTCTTCCTAAACCAGACAGATGTGAAATAAAAGAGTCAGAAGACTCACCTGCCAATCGGACCTGTGCTTCAATAATCCACGAATGTTAGTAGGAATACCTTTGATCATCAGTAACCTCATCCGTTCCAAGTGAGCTTTGTAGACTTTCATAAGAGATTTTTGAGGGAGAGAAGGAAATTGCTTGTGAAGATTTATGAGACTTCTTCCATCCGGAAATGACTTAACCTGCAAAAACTAAACACACCAAAATGAAATCACACCAATCACAATATATACACAAATTGCATGGGTTGCCTCCCTACGAGCGCTAAGTTTAACGTCGTCAGCTAGACGTGACTTCTCCAACGTTAGGCTGGATCTGAAAGTGTGACATTTTCTTTTTGTTGCTCAAATGATTATCCCCAGTAGTGCTTAACACGCTTGTTTTTAACCTTGAAAGTTTTGTTGGAGTCAGGATCATGTATCTCAATGGCTCTATCTGGTAAAACCTTGGTGATCACAAATGGACATGACCACTGTGATTTTGGCTTCCATGGGAAGAATTTCACCCTTGATTTGTTTAACAGCACCTTATGCCCTGGTTCCAGTTGTATGCGCACTAACTTCTAATCCTGTCTCTTCTTGGCCTTTTCTTTATACAATTTGGCATCCTCAAAAGGCTGATTGTGAAATTCCTCCAATTCATTGAGCTGGTGGAACTTTTTCTCTTCTGTTGCTTGTAGGGCAAGAATTGGCTTTTTCAGTGCAAAAGACGCTTTATTTTCAGGCTCCACAGGCAATTGACATGTTTTAAGTTTGTCAGTAGAACTTTGCATTGCATTGGAGTTCTGAATGGTACTGTGTATCACATCAAGTCTGAAACATTCCTCATTATTTTCATCATCTGGTAAATTCATGGCCTTGAAAACATTGAATGTTACTTCTTGGTCTTGTACCCTCATGGTTAGTTCTCATTTTTGTACAACAATAATGGTTCGACCTGTAGCCTAGAATGGTCTCTCGAGAATGATCGACACGTCTTCGTCTGCCTCCATATCAAGGACAATAAAATCTGTGGGGAAAATGAATTTGTCAACTTTGACCAGCACATCTTCAACTACGCCTCTTGGAAATACCAGCGTTCTATCAGCAAGTTGTAGAGAGACTGAAGTTGGCATTGTTTCTCCAATCTATAGTTTCCTGAAAATAGAAAAAGGCATCAAGTTAACACTCGCACCTAATCACATAAAGCCCTACCAAAGTTATGTTCTCCTATGATGCAAGGAATGGTGAAACTGGCAGGATCTTTCAACTTTGGGGGAAGCTTCCTCCGAATGATAGCACTGCATTCTTCTGATAATGCTACTATCTCATATATCCCAATCTAATCTCCGCTTTCGTGAAAGAATGTCTTTCATAAATTTGGCATAGCTGGGCATTTGTTCCAACGTTTCTGCAAATGGAATGTTGATGTGCAACTTTTTGAACACCTCCAGGAAACGAGCAAACTGTTTGTCCAGTTTGTTTTTCTAAAGACGCTGAGGAAAAGGTGGAGGTGGAGTGATATGTTCTTTTTCCTTTGCTTCTTTTTCCTCCATCTGTTGCTTTATTTCTTTTGGAACTTCCTCAGCAGTTGTTTTGGCTTCAACATCTTTTTTGATTTCAGTACCACTTCTTAACATGATGGCATGACACTGCCCCCTCCCTATGTTCCTTGGATTTGGTTCTGTGTTGCTGGGAAGATTACTTGGCGGTCTGTAACTCTGAGCATTGGCCAGTTTTCCCATTTGATTTTCCAGTGCTTTAATAGAGGTTGAATGGCTTTGATTCAATGCTACTTGATTTTGAACCATAGATATTAAAGCATCGTATTTTGCTTCTTGCTTCTTCAACTAGGCCATCACTTATATTATTCCTGGTTCATTTGCCTGCTACTGGCTTTTGTTTTGCTGCTGGAATCCGGGTGGTGGGTTGTTCATTTGCCCTGAATTGTTGCTCTATGAAAAATTTGGATGATTCCTCCACCCTGGGTTGTAGGTGTTAGAACATGGATTATTCCCCTATCTGTTGAAATTATTGACGTAGTTCACCATTTATTTATATTGAATTGGTTTTAGTGCTCCTCCATATAGTGAACTTGTGGTTCCAGCGATGTTCACAACTTACGTGCAAAGTGTTTCTAGACATTTGCATATCTGATCCAGCCTGGTATTCACTGTTGTGTTTGCTCCAACTTCATAAATTCCTGTAATTCTTTGAATCCTGCTCCTGTCTGTCGGCCACAATAAATTGTTGTTAGCCATTTCCTTGATTAAGTCCCATGCTTGATCTTCTCCTTTTACCATCAAAGCTCCTCAAGCAGTAGCATCAATTGTGGTTCTCATTATTCCAGAAAGTCCATTGTAGAAGGTTTGGACTTGTAGCCATTTTGCGATCTCATGATGAGGACATTTCCGGAGTAAATCTTTGAATCTTCCCAAGCTTCGCAAAGGGATTCTGAATCTTGTTGTATGAATGATGTGATGTCATTCCTCAACTTTACAGTTATGGCTGGTGGAAAGTACTTTGCAAGGAATTTGGTGGCTAGAGTGTTCCAATGTGTGATGGAACCTGCTGGTAACGAATGTAGCCAAGCTTTAGCTATGTCTTTCAAGGAATATGGAAAAACTCGCAGTCTCATTGCTTCTTCTGATGCTATGTTGTAGTTTAAAGTGCCGCAAACTTCCAGGAAGTTGATGATGTGGGCATTAGGATCTTCAGTTGCATTTCCCCCAAACTATACTGACTTCTGAATCATCTGGATGCATGTTTTGATGTCACCCACATCTGCTGGTAAGAGAGGAAGTACAATACAAGAAATGAGTCTGTCAACCACCGGAATGGTTCTGTCTCGAATGGGAATCAGTGGTGCAACGTTCAAAGGTTCAGGTTCCATGTTAATGATTGCTTATTGGCCTTCTCGCCTTTCCCTTCTCAACTGTCTGATGGTTCTTTCAATTTATGGGTCAAGCGGTCGGAGTTCAAAGCTTCTGGTTCATCTCATGTAGTTTCTAAGAACCTGAAACACAAGAAAACAAAAATAATAAGTAAAAAGAAATTAGATACAAGTAACGTATATAACCCCAAAATTAATAAGTCCCCGGCAAAGGCGCTAAAAACTTGACCGGTGCGTAATCACACGCGTATAACACAAGCGCACGTATCGTTCAAGTAGTATAAAAAGTATCGATCCGACAAGGACTTAATACCTAATCTATTAATTTTATGAGGTCAAATGATTACTAGTATCTAACAAGTTGTTTGATTGATTTGAAATGGTGATGATTCTAAATTTAAAAATAAGTAAATAAAATTACACGAAAGTAGGTTTAAGAAAATTCAATATTAGGAAACTATCTAGGGTTGTGAATCTTTCTAATATCTTTAAAAAGATGAAGTGGTTATTTCATTTTTGTGTAATAAATCGATTACTAACCTGGAACACTAAATTATGCGAAAGCCTCTGTCGATGGTTAGACGCAAATACCCAGTATAACCTAATTGAACCATATGTCTATGTCAACCAAATTACATGGATTCATTAAGTTTAAGTTCCAATTATGGCTACCCCCCCCCGCCCGACAGGTATATGTCTATCCTGTAAGGAAATCTATTAAAGGGTTATCTATCCTCAAGGAAGATCGTGGGCTATTAAGTCTAAGACTGAAACCTAAAATTCCTTTGTCAAGTTTATTTTAGATTTACCAGATCAATCTTATTAGTGGCCAATTAACAAGACTCATTAAGCTTAAGACTTAATAAGCAAACCTTTGAATTACCCAAACTATAAAATAACCCCTTATAAACCGGTGATATTAGAATTCATCACAACCCTAGATAACTAACTTAGTTACAACACATAATTAGGGCTAGTAAAAACTTAAAAGTAAAAGTCACAAAGTAAAAATGCTGAAAAGTAATTGCGATAAGTAAAAGCTGAAAAGTAAATTACAATAAAATAAAATGCTAAGGGAAAAGGATCAACTTTTACTATTTACTATTTAGATATCTCCCTTAATATAATATATTAACTTGTGATTATTTTACCAACCAGCCATATAGGCGGTAATCTGATTAAGTCAAATTAAGTCCAACTAGCCATAAAGGCGGAACCAAAATAAACCTGCCATATAGGCGGTAAGAAAATTTAATTACCAACAGACCAATCTGGCAGTATCATTGCTTAGTCAAGTTTAAACCAGTTTAAAATGAATTACCAACCGACCAATATAGCGGTATCCTCATTAAGTCAAATTTTAAATAGTGAATATATTATATTAAGGGAGATTAATCTAAATATAAATAGTAAAAGAATTACCTTTCACCCTAGCAAGGGGAAGTTACCTCCTCATGGTGAATAGTAAAAATTGTAAAAGTAACGAAAGTAAATTACTATTATTACAGAACGTACTTAAAATTAATTACAAAACTAAAATTTAAAAGAAACTAGATAGAAAACTCTCTATTTACATCAGAGAATTCAGAGAGGAAGGTACATCTGAAATTGAAATTTCGAGCTTTATTTATAGGCCTTAATAAGCTCCCCGCGTCGCAACGCCAAGTTTGTTCTTGCGTCGCTACGCGATGACGTGTCAACGCGTGATTGGCTGGTTTCAGATTTTTATCTGCCATGTGTCAATTCGGATAAATGAGTCAATAATTGAGCTGACGTGGCGATGACATGGCGACACGTGGCGAAAGTGATTGTCGGCACCGTAGGATTGCGACACGTGGCACGCTGTGATTGGTTGATGTTGACGTGGCAATGACGTGGCAGTTTGACTCAGTCAATCGGTGATGTGGATGATGAAGTGACAGACATGTGGAGTGACACGTGGTGACATGTGGTGATGGCGATTTTCAGCACCGTAGGATGATGACACGTGGCACGGCGCACGTTAGCAGATCGAATGTGATGGTGACATGTGGCACGGCGCACGTTAGCAAAGTCAAACTTCTCAGATTCTGACACGTGGACCCGGCGCACGTTAGCATGGTTCAACGCACGTTAGGCGTCGCGACGCGCGAAATTACTAAAATGCCCTTTTGTCCATTATTCACTATTTTGGCCCCAAATCACCTCCAGAGAGTCCTGAAACTTTATTTATCTACAAAATAACACAAAACACTTCAAAATATTCACAAAACTCAAGAAACTATAAAATATTCACCACTTATCAAAATTAATCCTAGAGATTGAAGCATTTCGCAGGGATGAAGCCCAGGGGTCAAAGCACCTCACCATCAAATCAGCTCAGTTCGGGAATGAATCTGACTAGCGTTGTCACACGCGTATAACGCAAGTGCACGTATCGTTCAAGTAGTATAAAAAGTATCGATCCCACGAGGAATTAATACCTAAGCTATTAGTTTTATGAAGTCAAATGATTACTAGTATCTAATGGATTGATTGTTTGATTGGAATGGTGTCTTAAATTTAAAACAAGAAAATAAAATGGCGCGAAAGTTGGTTAAGGAAAATTCAAATTTATTAAACTATCCAGGGTTGTGATTTCTTCCAATATCTTTTTAAAAAATGAAGTGGTTATTTCATGTTTGTGTAATATATTAGTTTACTAATCTGGAACACGAAATTCTGCAAAAGCCTCTGTCGATGGTCGGATGCAAATACCCAGTGTAACCCAATTAAATCATATGTCTATGTTAATCAAATTACCTGGATTCATTAATACTAAGTTCCAATTGTGGTTACCCCCGCCCGACAGGTATACGTCTATCCTGTAAGGAAATCTATTAAAGGGTTATCTATCCTCAAGGAAGATTGTGAGCTATTAAATCTAGGGTCTTAAACCTAAAATTCATTCGTCAAGTTTATTTAAGTTTACCAGATCAATCTTATTAGTGGCCAGTTAACAAGACGCATTAAGTTTAAGACTTAATAATAAACCTTTATATTACGCAAACTATCCTCATTAAGTCAAGTTTTAAATAGTTATTATATTATAATTAAAGGAGATTAATCTAAATATCAATAATAAAAGCTTTACCTTTCACCCTAGCAGGGGGAAGTTACCTCCTCATTGCTGAATAGTAAAAACTGAAAAAGTAAAGAAAGTAAATTACTATTACAAAAAATAAATAAAATTATTACAGAACTGAAATTTAAATAAACTAGATACAAACTCCTTAATATTATCAGAGAATTACCGAGAGGAAGGTACATCTGAAACTGAAATTTCGAGCTGAATTTAAAGGCGTCAGTAGGCCTCTCCCCTCGCGACGTGTGGATTGCTCTTACGTTGTGATGCGCTGACGTGGCACACGTTGATTGGATACTTTGATTCCCTTATCTGCTGACGTGGCATTTTGGATGATTAACTCAATAATTATGCTGGCGTGGCGATGATGTGGCGACACGTGGTGATGTTGATTATCGGCACCATGTGATTGTGACACTTGTCACGAGATGATTGGCTGATGATGATGTGGCTGACACGTGGCATGCTGACTCGACATGTGACTGATGTGGATGCCACATGGCTAACACGTGGACGACATGTGGCGATGGTGATTTTCGGCATCATATGATGATGACACGTGGCACGGCACACGTTAGCATGATCGGTTGTGATGTTGACATGTGGCAGGCACACACTAGAAGATTCGGCGCATGTTAGCATCCGATGCATTTTAGCAAAATCCCTCTGATTGGTCCACGTGTCTTGGCGCATGTTAGCAGAGGTGCGGTGCACATTAGCGATCGCGACGCAGGCTGCACGTCGCTACACGCCAAATGACCATTTTGTCATTTTTCATTATTTTTGCCCCAAATCACCTCCAAATGAGTGGGAAATAGTGATATAATTACCACTCATCTCAACCCAAACCTAACATTTTGCTAGTCATCGAGCAAAACAACAACATAAAATAACATAAACATCTTTAAAATAAAATTTAACTAAGCCACTTTCGTAGGGATCACGGTTGCATTTAGTGTATGCAACAAGCCTTTAAACCCCTAGGTGTCCCTAATGGACGAGTTGTAGTCTCATGAGGGCTTAAAGCAACGATACCCACAAACGTTTTACAAAAGTAAAAAGATAGTAAAACTAATGTACACAAAAGCAAAAAGACAAGAGAAAAGAGAATAAAGAAGTTAGTGACTAACCAGGTGAAACTTCTTATTCAAGTTAATAGTTGTTTTCTTTCTTTTTAAATTACCGAATAAGTAAATTCTTTGATTATTTTTACATTCTTCATATACACAGCCAACAAAATAGTAATCAACTCATTTTTGCCCACAATAGTCATAAGTGTAGTTGAGAAGAGAGTAATATTTTGTCCTAAAGTTGTATCAGCATACAGACCTTTTTTAGCAATGAAATACTTTTCTGATTTTTCTGATGATTTTTTTATTTATTTATATATAATATCTTCCATCCATGTAACGAGCTTTGGGTTAGTGACTCCCAAACCAGTTGGCTTTAGGGCACCAGGTGTTAAGACACCCATACGGACTTAATTACTCAGACTTCAGATATATATTTTTTTTTCTAACATCTTCGATCCATGTAGATAGCTTTGGGTCAGTGACTCCCAAACCAGTTGGTTTTAGGGCACTGGGTGCTAAAACACCTCTACGGACTTAATAACTCGGATCTCAGACCTTTTTTTTATCCTATCACTTTTTATGGATGCTTCTTCCAATTAAAATAGAGCACTGAATATTACTAGCATGTCAATTACAACTTATATCCGTATGTTACCATATATATTGATAATACCTGTCAACTGAGCATATGAAGATCCATTTTAATCAGTTTTATGGAGAATTCACAAATTAAATAATTCAAAAGGAAACAAACAAAAATTTACTTGTTCCGAAATAAGTTGAGATACGTCTCAGGAGTGGAAACTCCTTACAAATCTATCTCACACCAATTTCACCCGATTAATCAAATTAAAAACATAAAAACATAAAATATTTTTTGATAATTTTTTGTAAAATTTTTCAATTTGTTTGAATTTTTCAAAAATTTTGACTAAAATAATAAAATAAAAATAACTAAACAAAACAAAATACTAATAAAATATTCCCTTCCCCCAAATCTAAATGAGACATTGTCCCCAATGTCTTAAAAACAAGAAGATGAGTTCAGAAGATAGTACCTGGTTAGCTGAAATTCTACATGTAAATGGGAAATTAAAGGTTAAGATCCAGATTTATCCGACGCTTCTTACCATGATCATCATCGGACCATTTTATCTTGGAAATGATAGGGTCAATCTGTGGTTCGAAGGCTAAGATTTAGTCAATTAAATCATGGGCAGTTCTGGCAGTGAAGAGGAGTTCTTTCAGAGGTTTTGACACAAACCCATTTCTCCGGACATCATCAATAAACACACAAAGAAAATCATAAAATCCATATATGTTAAACAGCCCAATCGGTTTCTGGTGTATGTTCAGGTTCGCCTAAGATAGTACTGTAAAACTTTCCTTCATTGTACCCAAGCCACCTAGCAAAGCAATAAAAACACCAGCACGGTTAATCATTTCTACCAGTCGTTCAGACATACCTGGCACAATTAGTTCCTCTCTGTTTGATGGTCATATCAGATTCACCTCCGCCAAAGGTTTTGGGATGATTCCCAAAACTGGACTGCCTCTTTCCTGTACGACCTTTGAAACGATCCCTATTAGTCTAAGATTCCCACCGCCATATACCAAGTGCATATTCCTTTCAACTAAGACTCAACCCAATTCCTGTGCTGCCTCTATGTATTGTGGCTTAATACCAACACTACACACAAATGTTTTCAACTATTCTTTTTGAAGTAGCTTCCATTTTTATGTATTTCTTTCTCAGCTCTGGATGCCATCAAAAGTGCAATGATGAGTTGAATTTATAATACCTGAAAAAGGGTGAGTAATAATAGCACTAGTATCTTCCAAAGGAAGATTAGTAGCAAAACAGTAAATCGTGAAATGTCGAAAAGGTCCGGATATTATCGGAGAAAATAAAAGAAAATAACAAAACAAATCACAATTATTAGGAAAAGACAAATAGATAATAATATTTACAGAAAGTAACGGCTTGAATGACGTCTATGTGTCAGAGACAAGCTTCCCATCAAATTTTCTTATAAATTGGCAAACAGGGTCTTTTAATGTCAGATTCCCGAGACTATACTGTTGTCTTTCCTTTTGGAATTATGTATATAACACGAGAATTTCATGATATACATATCCACTGGGATGCATCTCAAGCATTTTAGATATGTCATCTAAAGACTCCTTACTCAAGCCATCCCTAATGAAATTAATCTTATCTTCACGATTATCAGACACTATTCCTAAAGAATGACAATGAGTATCACAAAACATACGAGCACATTTATAGCATACATCCATTCTTTTAGATCTTCTCTTTTTAGCATAGGTGTTTCTTCCTAAACCAGGCAGATGTGAAATAAAAGAGTCAGAAGACTCACCTGCCAATCAGACCCGTGCTTCAATAATCCAACAAATATCAGTAAGAATACCTTTGATCATCAATAATCTCATCTGTTCCATGCGAGCTTTGTAAAATTTCATCAGAGAGTTTTAAGGGAGAGAAAGAAATTGCTTGTGAAGATTTGCGAGAGCGTCTTCCATCGTGAAATGACTTTACTTGTAAAAATTAAACACACAAAAATAAAACACACCAAATCACAATATATACACAAATTGCATGGGTTGCCTCCATGTGAGTGCTAAGTTTAAAGTCGTCAACTAGACATGACTGCTTGAATGTTAGGCTGGATCTGAAAGTGTGACACTTTCTTTTTGCGCTCAAATGATTCTCCCCAGTAATGTTTGACACGCTGGCTGTTAACTTTGAATGTATCATTGGTATTGGGATCAAGTAACTCAATAGCTCTATATGGCAAAACCTGAGTAATCAAAAATGGACCTGGGCACCTTGATTTCAACTTTCCAGGGAAAAGTTTCAACCTTGAATTGTACAACAACACATGCTGCCTTGGTTCCAATTGCTTGCACATTATTTTTCAATCATGTCATTTCTTGGTATTTTCTTTGTATAATTTGGCATTCTCATAAACCTATAGGCGAAATTCCTCTTGTTCATTGAGTTGATGGAGTCTTTTCTCTCCTGCTGCTTGTGGATCAAGATTTAACTTCTTCAGTGCCCAGTATGTCTTGTGTTCAAGTTCAACTGGCAGATGGCACGCTTTCCCAAACACCATTCGATATGGGACATACCAATGGGTATCTTGTAAGCTATCCGGTAGGCCCATAGTGTGTCATCCAGTTTTATAGACTAGTCCCTCCTTGTTGATCCAACAGTTCTCTCCAAGATTCTTTTGATCTCCCTGTTTGAAACTTCAACCTGTCCATTTGACTGTGGATGGTAAGCAGTGGCAACTTTATGAGTAACTCCGTATTTGGATATGAGTGCATCAAAATATTTGTTGTAGAAATGTGTGCCACCATCACTGATAATAGCACGAGGTGTTCCGAAGCGAGTGAAAATATTCTTTTTAAGGAATTTGATCACCACTTTTGAATGGTTTGATGGCAGTGCAATTGCTTCAACCCATTTGGAGACGTAGTCTACCGCAACCAGTATGTACAGGTTTTCGACCGATGGCACAAAGGGTCCCATGAAATCAATACCCCACACATCGAATATCTCCACTTCCTGAATGTTTTGCAGTGGTCCTTCATTTCTCCTTGAACTATTTCATGTTCTTTGACACCTGTCACATTAAAGAGCAAATAAGTAAGCATCTTTAAACAGAGTGGGCCAGAACAAACCTGATTGTATGACTTTGGCTACAGTTTTATTCCCGCTGAAGTGTCCGCCGTATAGTGATGAATGACAATGTTGTAGAACACCGTTGACCTCCTCCTGTGGAACACACCGTCTCAGTAATAGATCAACACATCATTTGAACATGTACGGTGTTGGGTTTTCTAGGTCAAACCAAGATCATATTAAGCTATGAAAAGTGTGAATACAACAAAGTAAAGTTGCAGAAATACTCACTTTGATCGGCTTTGCGATGCGATGAACACAAAAATTTTCTGCTCCCTTGAAGCTCTCGGTCATGACTCCTTTTTGTGCTCCTTGTTTCGGCCAAGCCCCCATTTGTATGCTCCAAGCTCCAAGCTTTATGAATAGATTCCATGCTCATGAATGGGTTTCCCTATCACCTTTGTAGGACTCCTTTAGTGTGCTAGCACCTTGGAAATTTTGCCACAAATTTCCCTTTGCTTTTTGTTGTTCTCGGCCAAGCCAAAAAAATTGAGAGGAAAATGGCACCAAGGTCGTGAGTTAGAGAAGAAGGAGAGAAGAAGATGAGTTGGTTTTTTTTGTGTATTTGGATTTAAAAAAAAATATAATACCACTTACCACTTTCCAAAATGGTACAAGGCATTTAAAGCATTTTCAACAACTCCCATCAATCACAAAAGTGACATGCATCACATCACTCAAAGTTGATGTGACTTCCATCACAAGAATGACTAATGATGCGACGCGTGATGTGACTTATGGGCCCCACTTAAGACACCAGGTCGCGTACATCTATTTCATTGTACGAGTTCTCAGAGAGTGTCAACAACCTTTAGATCTATCCAAGTAGATCCTTATTCCAAGAATAAAGGTTGTTTCTCCCAAGTAGTCTACAGAGAATTTTCATGAAAGCCAAGCTTTGACCAATTGTATTATGGGAATGTTATTTCCAAGAAATGATATATCATCATTATTTAGGACAATCATTAGCAGTGCGCTCCCACTAATCTCCTTATATACATAAGAATCATTTTCGTTTTTGAATTAAATCATATACCATTATGATTAAATCAAAACGTTAGTTCCAAGAACGCAATGCTTGCTTCAATCCATGAATGGATTAAATTAACTTGCAAACCTTGTTTGCTTGTTTTGGTACGACAAAACCGTCAGGATGTTGTGAACATCCTCCAAAAGGTTTCCGTTTAAAGAAAGCGATTTTGACGTTCAGCTGCCACATTTCATAAATGAAACATGCAACATTAGCAAGCATTATCCAAATGGATTTAACCATAACAATGAATTAAAAAGTTTCGTTGTAATCGACACAATGTTGATAATGATACCTTTTCGCTACAAGCCTAGCTTAGTACGTTGGTATGTTGCCATCCATGTATGTCTTCATTGAAGACTTATATAGTACCAATAGGCACAATGCCTTCCGGTACATCAACTATTGTCCAAACTTAGTTGGTATACATGGAATCCATTTCGGACATCATGGCACTTTTCCATAATAGGGAGTCGATACCTTGTATCACTTCCTCATACGTAGCCGGTTTGTCTTCCTCAATAAGATTGACATCTTCATGAGGTGAGATCAGAAACCCATACCTCCTAGGTTTTTTTCTGACTCTCTATGACTTGCTCGGTTCTTATGTATTCGAAGATTATAGTACAGTTTCATCCCTGATTAACTGTTTGTGTTCCGTGAGGATTCGGTGCCTGGAACAGTATTACTCCGATTTTCATCGAGTTTTACTTTCCTCCCACTTACCACTGCATATAGGTATTCCTCTTAGGAAAACCGCATGGCGAGCAACAATTACATTGTTCTCTTGTGAGTTGTATAAGTACTATACTTTGGTTACCCTAGGATAGCCTACAAATTAGGCACTTATCCGATTTGGGTTCTAGTTTGGTATCATCCAAACATATGCCCATCATTCCCAAATCTTCAGGAATGAGAAAACCCTGTTTCTTTCCTCTTCATATCTAATATAAAGTCTGTTTCTTTCCTCTTCATATCTATATAAAGTCTGTCTAACAGATTTTCATGGAACCTTATTCAAAATAAGTGTTGCACTATTTAATACGTATCCTTAGAAGGAAAATGGTAGCTCAGAGCGACTCATAATTAACCTTACTATGTCCAACAAGGTTCGGTTTCTCTGTTCGGACACACCGTCAAATTGAGGTGTTTCAGGAGGAGTCCACATAGAAAGAATACTATACTCTTTCAAGTAATTGAGAAACTTATTGCTTAAGTATTTTCCATCACGGTCTAACCGTGACGGTTTTATACTTTAGCCGATCTGTCTGTCTACTTCGTGTCGAAACTCTTTGAATTTATCAAAAGTTTCCGATTTATGTTTCAAAAGAAACACATAACCATAATGTGATGCCACATCTGTAAAGGTTACGAAGTATTCATATCCACCTCTAGCATGGCTAGATATGGGCCCACTTATGTCACTATGAACAAGGGCTAACAGATCGATGACACTTACACTTTTACCAAGTAAAAGGTATTTTAGGCACTTTGCCTAATAAACTAGATTCGTAGACATTATTTGATTAGAATCAAATTTGTCCTAGTACCCACTCTTCGAAAGTGTGGATATACGAGTCTTGTTAATGTGTCCCAGACAACAATGCCACTAATAAGTCTCTTCTGATTAATTCAGTATGAGCTATTTGTTTGTCATGTAATACGTTTGAGATTCATTTATATTCAAAATATAAATACTTTTATTCACATCCAATGTGTTTATCTCAATATCATCTTTATAAAATAAAACACTTTAGTGTTCTAAAATATAAAGGTATACCCGCAACGGGTTAAACCCTGATATAAAGATAATGTTTCTAGTCAAACTAGGTACATTTTAACAGTTTCCTAATTTAAGTACACACCCGAAAGGTAGTTCCTAAACTTAGGTTTCTACGGTTAAAACAGCGACATTCGTCCCATTTCTGAATCGCAGATCGATCTCAACTGAAGTCAGTCTCTTGCTAATCTGCAGATTCTGAATATCAGTACATATTTTTATGTACCACTTCTAGTATCAAAAATCCAATTTTGAAACTAATAGTGAACATATTTATGACTAACATACTTGAAACCGAAGCCTTGCCCCGCCTTCACTGCCTTCACGTCTGCCTTGTCCATACAACAGTCACGCCTCAGTAACCCTGTTTGCTACAGTTTAGGCAAACATCTTGGGATATGTCTTTTGTCTTCCCAGAAGACTGTGATGATTTTGCCTTTGCCCCTTTTAGAAGCTCTGGCTCTGCCTCCTTGAGTATAGCCGTCAACTCTCCAAGAGTTTACTCTTGGTTCATAATGAACCTGCTCCAGCTTTCGGGTAGAGACTATAAGATCAAATATTTGGTAGTCTCGGCCACGTAGGTAATGCCCAGCTTACCTAGCTGATCGATGTCAGCAATCATCTGCGACACCTAGTGCTCGACAGATGTACCCTCTGACATACGTGAGCTAAAGAGCTTCCTTTGTAATTTATACTTCTAAGACTTAAGAATAAATCTATGAAGATATTTAATTTCATCATCATGGTACACGGATCTAATCCTTAATTCTGACCACGAAATTAAAGTATCATTGCATCAAGCATAAAGGATTGAGCACTTGAGTTATCATCACCATGAGTCATCCAAAACTCATGCTCCACTATTTGCTCAACTCCGGGCTCAGGCCCAAGAGGTTACTCTATCAAATAGAGTAACTTCTCAGTTCCCAGGAATATCCTGAGGTTTTATTCTCAATCTGAAAATTAAAGCCGTTTAATGACATTTTCTCCCAGGATTATGTTTTAAACGCTAATCTTTCAGTTATCTTGATTTCAATAGTCCAACTATCCAATCAACGATTTCGGGTACTATTGAATATAATGATTACTATAGTCTAACTATTTAATCAACTATAATTTTGATTGGTTAAATTCAAATATATTGATTACTATAATCCAATTATATAATCAACTATAATTGAAGTAGTTTGAATACAGTCCAACTGTTTAATTAAAACAACGATTAAATATTAGTCCAACTAATATATTTAAGTAATGATGAAAAATGAAATGAGCTCGTATTGGCAAGTATCTAAACGAAATTGCAAATTTAATACTTGCCTCCCACTATTTTTCGACGAGCCTCTAACACTCTGTTGAGTACTCGGGAAACCTAGTTTCCTAGTGGGCTAGGATCCCGTTAAATAACACACAACCTTGACTTTGGCCAACAAGCTGTATGATATTTAACTAGGTAGATCTCTAAGATCAATTGGATCTCATCCAATTCCTAGATCCACTAGGTGGACATCCAAATCCGAAACATATATCTAATATATGCCAATATATCCGATATATTCCCTAACCTTTTTCCTCTGAATCAATTAAGCCTTGGCTTTGGCACAACAAACTTAATGATTCCAGTTAAGCGGGACCCATTGACCTTGGAAAGCTTCGTAATCGATGTCGATGGACAAGAAGTGATCTTGACTTTGGCCAAAAAATCACAACTTCGACAAGACATGCGATATGGAACAAAGCCTTTATGATTCAAACACATCCGCGATGGATAAAGGTCTTGACTTTGGCCAACAAACCAGTGCCAATTTTGGATCTTGAGAATGAATCATTCAATGGAAGGAAAAACGCTTAATATTTGTTGAGGGTTTTTCACTTAATTGGCAATCAATTAATTATCTTTGATTAGGTCTCATAATACACCCTTAAACATGCATTCTAAAAGCATAATAAGGCGCGGTAAATAAATTAATAATGATATGCAGATGGATATTTAAAACATTTTATTCCTAGAACAAATCTCTCTTTTTCCTCTCTCCCGCTAGCACAAATCTTACTTCTACCCAATTACATAACACTTCTAAAGAAACCTCATTTACATTGAGGGGAATAGGTGAGAAGAGAAATACAAAGAATCAAGAGGTAATAGGCTAGACACGCAGGTCCAATTTAATAAATTCTAAATTTATTACAACAATTTCCAAATTTGCTCTCACCCTTCTAATATCCATCTGATATACATTATTCATACATCACATCCATGTATTCACACAAAACATGTTATCAATCAATCTAATCCAATTAATTAATCTGAAATTAATGACCATCCAATGTTCAAACAATGATTTGATTTGCGCGAGTCCAACTCATTTAAGAATAAGTACTCAAAGTACGAATTCTTGAATTATATTAAACTACAATATTAAATCCAATTTATTTTGTATTCAATACTAATTCTATATTTAATTCCAAATTAAATAATTACACTTTATTAATGAGCCTTTGCGACTTAGATTCTAAATCCAATCATTACGGGTCTCAAAGCCCAATTAACATCCAATGTCAATTTAATTAAAGTCCAATGGGCTTTCAATTAATTTATAAGGCATGGACTTTGGCAACCAAAGCCCAATAAGGAATCACCCTTTTGCCAAAAATCAATTTAGGCCCAATTAAAATTTTAAAGGCCCATTTAATCATATTTGGACTTTATGGAAATGGTTTTAGGCCCAATTGGATCCAACCAATTAACCTAAAACAAACTTGGCACAACCAAGCCCATTAAGCCCAAATACAACTTTATAAGCCCAATTCCAAATTAAGCCCAATTAATTTAATCACAATTTTCCAACTATCACAATTAAATCAATTAAAGTGTATTAGCCATAATTAATTATTCAAATTAACATTTCCAAAATACCAATTTACATAATTAATCATGCTTCCTAATTATCAATTCATGTCCAACATAATTGAAGCAAAATCAATCCAATTTCATGCTTTGAAGCTCACGAAAATTTGGGGATTTTATATCCGATTTCGATTTTAATCCAATTAAATCCTAAATCAATTTATCCCAAGTCTTTCAACTCATCCAATGATCAAAAAACAAAAATCACCATGACTTTAGGGCATACTAAATTTTCGGCCAAGCCAAAAATTGGGGAAAATTTAATCCAATTCTATTTTCATCAAATTGATCACATATAACAACAAGTTATCATCATTCAAGCATACTCAATCAATCAATTTTATCAAATCATGCTCAAATCAATTTTACCCAAATTTTACCCTAAATCAATTTCATGCCTAATAATGGCTCTGATACCATTGTTGGGTTTTCTAGGTCAAACCAAGATCATATTAAGCTATGAAAAGTGCGAATACAACAAAGTAAAGTTGCGGAAATACTCACTTTGATCGGCTTTGCGATGCGATGAACACAAAAAGTTTCTGCTCCCTTGAAGCTCTCGGCCATGCCTCCTTTTTGTGCTCCTTGTTTCGGCCAAGCCCCCATTTGTGTGCTCCAAGCTCCAAGATTTATGAATGGATTCCATGCTCATGAATGGGTTTCCCTATCACCTTTGTAGGACTCCTTTAGTGTGCTAGCACCTTGGAAATTTTGCCACAAAATTTCCCTTTGCTTTTTGTTGTTCTCGGCCAAGCCAAAAAAATTGAGAGGAAAATGGCACCAAGGCCGTGAGTTAGAGAAGAAGACGAGTTTTTTTGTGTATTTGGATTTAAAAAAAAATCTAATACCACTTACCACTTTCCAAAAGGGTACAAGGTATTTAAAGCCTTTTCAACAACTCCCATCAATCACAAAAGTGACATGCATCACATCACTCAAAGTTGATGTGACTTCCATCACAAGAATGACTAATGATGTGACGCGTGATGTGACTTGTGGGCCCCACTTGATTCAAAATTCGAGTGGGCCCGCAAACACTCCCGGGCTCGGGTTCGCTAATTCCGAATTAACGAATTTTCCATTGTGACGTAATTAAATCAAATTTAATTAAATAATTATGCCTCCGCGTCGAAATCCAATTTCGTTTAATATATCGAATATATTATTTTATCGATTAATTCCAAATTAATCGTTCTCTCTCTTTAAATAATATTTTATCCCAGATTAAATATCTCCGCAATTAATCCTAGATTAATTTTCTCTCTCTTATAATTAATCCTAGATTAATTATGTCTGAGTCATACGTCATCGGTGAATCTTCAATAAGCGACCCATGAAATCCCCGGATATGTTGGCAGTAAATCCGGTAGTCGGACTATCCAAACACGTACGTACCTAGTACTACGTTTTTTACCGATTTACAAGCATGGTTGGCTTCTAGCAAAGCACCGTGCCTACCCAATTCTCCAGAAATATTCTTAAAGGAATATGTAATCTATATCAGGCGTAGTATACTTAGTATTGCGTATTACGATCCAGTATCGGATGTCACGTGCTAGGCCTGGGGCTGGAATTGTGTCTGCCCCATACGAAGTACATATCGGATCTCTGGTAACTAGTCTCTATAATCAGATAAACATGACCTAGTCATATTATCCCGATAGCTGCAGCATACAAGAGTACCAGTTCCTTATCCTACGTGACTATCATCTCCATATGACTGAAGTGATACTTCCATCTTGCATCACACCCAATACACTACGATTCTCAATATACCCAGAAGAGGCGTACACAGAACCTGTTAAAGCCCTGGACGACCAAAACCAAAGTATATTGATTGTCGCAAGTATTAGTGATGTAAGTCTCAGGTTAAGACTAAATACACCTACCCTGATTCGGACTTCCATAGACACATAGTCATACTACCAATGGAATTCTGAGGGGTCTATCCAGAGCGAAGCTGTTTTCGTACCATCGGTAAACACAACCTCCTATTACACTTGCATGAGTATCCAATACCCAAATATATGAGAACTATGCCGTTATGCTCCCATAACACGCACAAGTGCAATACTAGTCTATTCCGTATTATCGATGTCCAGTCTCGATAATACTATGACTAGAGATATTTAATGATTAAACCTTAGTGGATTAATATTGTCTCAAATCTTATTAATCCGGAACTAATCATATGGACTTTTATCATTTATGTATCTTGGTAATCCAATTACAAATGATAAAAGAGCAATTTCCTTTGTCACATAGTTAATTTGCACAACAACACAATGTTCTGTACAAATAGTGATGCTATAGGTCATAATTGTCCAACATACGGTTCATCCCAAACATAATGCTTAACTTCTTTGAAGAATTTCTTCCTTTGCTGAGTTGTCCATTCCAATGGCCATTTTTCTGATACTATGTAGTTTACATAGTCAGCATACGAAGGGACTTCACGTTGTTTCATGGCAAACAGTTGTTCATCTGGAATAGTTTCTTTGATTATCAGTTCTTTGCCAGCTGTTTCTCCATTCTCGAGCCTTGATAAATGATCTGCCACTTGGTTTTCTGTCCCTTTCTTGTCTCGAATCTCCACGTCAAATTCTTGTAGAAGAAGTATCCAACGAATCAATCTGGGTTTGGCATCTTTCTTCGCGATCAGGTATTTGATTGCTGAATGATCTGTGTAGACCACCACTTTAGGACCCAGCATATATGATCAGAATTTATCAAAACCGAACACAACTGCGAGCAAATCCTTTTCAGTGGTTGTGTAGTTGAGTTGAGCTTCATTCAGAGTTCTGCTGGATTAATAAATGGTGTGGAAAACTTTTGCTTTGCGTTGTCCCAAAACTGCACCTACATCAAAATCACTAGCATCGCACATCACCTCAAATAGAAGGGTCCAGTCTGGTGCTTAAATGATAGGAGCATAAACCAACTTATGTTTTAGGATCTCAAAAGCTTCCTCGAATTCTTTGGTGAAGTTGAAAGGCACATCCTTCTCCAGAAGATTGCACAGAGGTTTAGCAATCTTTGAGAAGTCTTTGATAAATCTCTTGTAAAAACCTGCATGTCCGAGAAAACTCTAAATTCCTTTGACAGATGTCGGTGGAGGTAGTTTTTTAATTGTTTCAATCTTTTCTTTGTCTACCTCGATTCCCTTTTGTGAGATCCGATGTCCCAGAACAATGCCTTCCTGCACCATGAAGTGGCATTTCTCCCAGTTGAGTACCAGGTTGGTATCTTCACATCTTTGTAATACATGTTCCAGATTTTGTAAGCAGTGGTCAAAAGAATCTCCAAACACAGAGAAGTCATCCATGAAAACCTCCATACTCTGTTCCAACATATCTGAGAAAATGGCCATCATGCAACGTTGGAATGTGGCAGGAGCATAGTACCATACAAACATGTAAAAATGGTTTTCTCCTGATCTTCTGGGGCGATGTAAATCTGTTTGTACCCCGAGTATCCATCTAGAAAACAATAGAACTCATGTCCCGCCAGTCTGTCCAGCATCTGATCAATGAATGGAAGGGGAAAATGGTCTTTCCTTGTTGCCTTGTTCAGCTTCCGGTAGTCCATACAAACTCTCCATCCAGTCACGGTTCTTGTAGGAATCAACTTGTTCTTTTCATTTGTGACTACATTTATTACTCCTTTCTTCGGTACACACTGCATATGACTCACCCAAGTGTTGTCTGAGATGGGGTAAATGATACCAGCATCCAACCGTTTGATGATTTCTTTCTTCACGACCTCCTTCATGATTGGATTTAGTCTTCGTTGATGTTCCACTGTGGGTTTGTACTCATCGTTCATCAGAATCTTGTGCATGCAAAATGATGGACTAATGCCTCGAATGTCGGCTATAGTCCAGCCAATGGCTTTCTTGTGTTCTCGTAACACTCTCAGCAACTTTTTTTCCTGCTCCAATGTTAGCGAAGAAGAAATAATAACAGGTAATTCAGAAGAGTTTCCTAAGAAAGCATACCTGAGATGGCTTGGAAGTAGCTTCAACTCCAGCTGTGGTGGTTCTTCAATCGAAGGCTTGATTCGCTCCTTCTTCAGGAGTTCCAGACTTTCAACTGGTGGTGTCAATTTGAAGTGAAATGATTTGTCAAGATAGTTGATACATTCCAGGATTTCAGCATCTAGCTCGCTGTCAGTCATATTGGTGATGGAAGCTTCAAGTTTGTCTGTGGGAGGTGGTACTGCATCAGTATCCTGGATGATACTATCAACAACATCAACTTTGAAACATTCTTCTTCTTTT
>SKCR01050249.1:0-39299 GCA_019454045.1 Zanthoxylum bungeanum | reverse complement strand
TGGGCTTTATATAATTTTAGGTTTTTTTTAGTTGAGTTAGGTTCATAAATTTCAACATAGGATAAAAGTCAATCTCAAGCATTAATGAGCATATATATATTATCTATCCACGTGACACGGATTAGACAAGAGACTGACATGAGGGCGAGTGTTGAGAAGAATATCCTACATCGGTTAAGAATGAATTTAAAATATAAACTTTAACCCTCAACTTTTAAACTAATTTTTTAATTGAGTCAATCCAAAATTATTGGATTGAGTAAGACCTATGAATATTCACAGACACGTGTCTCAATAACAAATTAAATTTATTTGTAGCTTCAAACTAAAATTTATCCAACCATACCTACTTAGAGAAACTTGATGATCGATTTTAAATCAGATTCTATATTTGATTTAAAATATACATCTCTGGACATGTGTGACTATGTCTGTCACGACTGCGGTCATCGGATTCTACTCTTTCAAAACATATATAGGCATCTTATTCTATTCAATCCCCATGCATGTTATTCTAGCATATCTTGTTCAGAATATACTTATAAATCTTTTAGTAGTAACATGATCTCCTAAAAGATTATATATCTTTCTATCTATCAAACTAGTATTAAGAGCCTGAGAGTGTTACTTAACTAATATTTTTAAACTTAATATCAAAAGATTTTAAATAATTAAACTTGTATTTTAATATAATTTTAAATATTCTCAAACAGTTACTAACTAATTTTTTTGAGGATGACCACAATAAAGGGAAGCAAGTTCTTTAAAGTAAGAACTCGCTAGTCTATAGTTAGGACCTGCCACAAAATGAAATTGTCAAATTAACATTAATTGATATGCAAGCTTAAACAAGTACTTTCCTCTAGATTCGGTCACGGTTCTGGTTCGAAACCGAAGTCGAATCGGAACCGAAATTTTTTGGTTCAGTTAGGGTTCTCCCTGGCCGAACCGAATGGAACCCGGTTCCAGCGGTTTTACGGTTCTGGTTGAAATCGTAGCCCAACGGCTACTAGTTGCTGGGCTTCCAACGAATACTAGCCTCCCTACCCTAAAAAAATAAATATTAATTATAATTATTAAATTACCCTTAAAAATATTAATAAAACGGCTAATTTTAGAGGCATTTTAGGTATCACAAAATATTCCAAAATTATATAAATATAGGTCATTTTTCATTTTTTTTCAAATATTGGAAGCCTTCAGGAGGCAATATATTGGAAGCAAGACGGTCTTCATTACATCCAAGCACTTTAGAAGCAACAACATTTGTGGATGATTGAACCTGAGCTAATCTAAGGCAACAAGAAGATGCCCCCAATGACTTTAAAGACTTGTTCGATAATGCATCTACAAATACAAGCAGAACGAGAGCTGAATGATCAACATGCACTGATAATGATGATGATTGATCGGTAGATAATTGTAAATTGTAATAGGGAACTAACTTAAAAATGTAATGGAAATACGTGAGTTTTGAATCATCTCAACCGTGAATGATACGTAGGCAACTTAAGTTTTTAAAAATTTAAGTTCAAACTCTTTAATTTTATTTTTAATTTAATGTCATCTAAATTCAAATTCATGATTTTTTAATCTCATTTATTTTTTATAAAATCATTATTAATTTTTATTTAAAAAAAAACGAATGGAATCGGAACCGAACCGAAATTATCCGATTCGGTTCCGATTCGAAACCGAACTGGACCGGTGGCCACCTCTACTTTGCTCACTTGAAGAAACACCCATAAAATTAACTACATTCAAGACAATAATGAAATTTATTTAAAGTTAACCATCACTTGGTGAAGTTAAAAGAGTGATGCCTTGTAAAGCACAAAGGGACGAGTCTAGTTAAAAATGTAGCATTGCATCTCCTGAGAATAGTCACTGGGTTAAATATAGAAGTTTGGAGTAACCCTCAACTCACGACTCACGAGCTAGTAGCTTCTGAATCAGTATAAGCTAGCAACCCTAAGTTTTAAGGGAATTAGCATCATCTCAAGATTCAGAATGCAAAAGATAATTAAGAACACATCTCCAAAAACACCACTCACATTTTATATATATGCTGAGCCCTAATTTACTGAACTAAACACAATAATAAACTACCTGAGGCCAAAACTAACCAAAAGATGTTACCATTGCAAAGCTGAATAATCAGTATTAATGAGGTTAATTAAGTACTTAGATTTATGTACCTGGTACATTTAACGATAACATAAAGAAATTAAGGCCAGCATATACCAAGATAGTGGGTGGGATACCCTGAAGCAGGTAGTCCATTTCTTTTAGAAGTTTACTAAATAAACAAAAGTGAAGCAAAACCATTAACATATAAGAATCTAAGCATACCTCCCTCTCAGGGTCCCAATAACAGTCTACAAAATTCTTTCTCTCTCTCTATATATATATTTTTGCTATATGTGTGTGTGTCAAAAGCTCAAGTGTTTTTCTGATTTGATTCTAGCACCTTGTTAAATGTGATCAACTGTTCAATAGCATGGATGAACTGTTTAAATTATCAATAACTACAATAAAATAAAAAATTAAATAAAAAATCGGCGTTCTACATATATTCACACCCTCAACTACTGAATTATTGTCACAGATATACTCCTTTTGACAAAGATTTAAGATTGTGGTGGATTCTCAAATAATCACTTATTTATAAATCTACTCCTAAATTATATTTGATGATTGTTAGTGTAATATAATAATTTAAATCAATTATTTTTTATTGAAAAAAATAATTTGATAATTTTAATATATATTTTTTTAATCGTTGGAGATCACGCCGCCAAATTATTCATCATGAGCTTAAGTGGAGCAGATAAAACTTCCGGTTGTCACAGACTCTTACAAGAAAGCACTCTCTGGATTCGAACCCATAATCTGAAGGTCAGATTCTGAATTCTACACCACCAAGCCACGCCGCGTTTGGAGACGATAATTCTAATACCATTGAGGAGAAAACTCTCAAAGTTTAGTTGATAATCTACCGGAATCTCAAATATACTTAATTGATTGAGATACATATGATAAGAATCCAACAGAACAGATGCACCGGGAGCACTAAAAACTTTTTGTAAATGCACTCATAAACGTAATGGCATGAAAAGAATACATTGCTGTTTCCGTGGGTACAATCACTCACTGACCTCAAAACAGCTCTAAGTTCAGTCTATGGCTCCATATATGAGTATCTCATAGCCAGCATAATTAAGTACAGTTTCATATCTAAGAATAGGTAGATGAAGTGATTAATTAACCATGACCATAATTTATCCAATTCAGTAACCCTAATGAGTATGAATTAATTAATCTCTCTCTGTATTGTTTGTGTCTCTCTCCTTCCCCAAAACATATACTGACATTAAATGGACTCCCTGAGAAATTAGATTGAGGTGAAATCTGCACAGATCTCTCTTCATCGAATATCCAGAATCAATAAAAATCCAACAAAAACAAAATCACCTGCTAAGATTTGATTCTAAAGGAAAAGAAAGAACAAATAAAGTCTGATGACTTCATAACTTCATAGTGCTTGTCTATTTGGTAGGGTTGTGACAGATATATAATCCATGTCTAGCTAGCTAATCAATTTGATGCTGTAATGACCAATATTTAACATCAACCAAGACCAAAAAAAAAATTATACAGATTCATGGAATGAAGATGAGGAACGCACCTACAGCTAGAGAACTCATAGAGCTTGCCTCTGGGGGAGAAGATAATAAGTGCAACTTCAGCATCACAAAGAACCGATAACTCAAAGGCCTTTTTCAGCAGCCCATTTCTTCTCTTCGAGAAAGTCACTTGCCTGCTTGTTGCATTTTCAATTCTCTTCATCTGGGTTTTTCCCCTCACCATTTTCACTCTTCAGCTGAGAGCTGCAAATTAAAGAGGTAAAATTGTAATTTAAACTGAATGAATTTGAAAGACAAACCACAAAAGTTACCAAAAATAGAAATGAGAGGAATATAACAGAAATCAACACAAATTAGGAAAAGAACTGACAAAAGAGATTTGATGGGTCTGTGAAAACTCCAGTTGATGAACAAGAGAAACAATGGCAATTATAGAAAATTTTCTCTTGCAATATAATCTTTGAAACCCTAGATTTTTTTCTCTTTAAATAGATTGAAAATATATGTCATCCTATATAATACTTATTTCTTTTCCTTCTAGCTCTAACATCTTAAGCTATAATAATAACCCTAGCTAGACTCTAAGCATGTTAATTTTATTTATAATAACACAATAATAATAACACAGCATGAAGGGTCCAGAGTGAAGAACCTATTCTCTTTCTTCTTTTGGTAACTTGAGGAACGAAACAGTCACCCACCCCTGAAAAGCAAAAAAAATTAGAGAATAAAATGCCAAAGAATGTGAATCCACTTCCTACAACTACTCATGTGGATGCACAAAAGTTAGATGCTATTGCTTGGTGAGATGACACCTGTTGAGATCAACCGACAACTCCCATCTCCGGTATCTACTGAAGGGGCAGATGGGGGATTGAAGCTAAAAACAGAAACATTCCTGTCGGTTGCCAGTTTCTCTCGGACTGTTCCTAACTTTTAAAACCCTTGAGTTGTATGAAAATTTTGGGCACTCGCTGGATACGATAAAAAAGTTTTTAGTAAATAGTAAAGTATTGTGTATCGAATTGTCCGTACAAAGGTCAGAAACAGGTCCATATCTTTCCGTACGATGGTGCAGAGGTGGACCAATGATGTCGAGCCAACGCATCATGTAGGATGACCTTGTCACGTGATCCGTCCTTGATTGGTGCGTTATGGCCTTGATATATATATATATATATATATATATATATATATATTTTTTACAATTTTTTGTTTATTTTATTTCTTTCCCTTTTAAGGGGGTTTATGTTTTTCTTGGCTAGTTGGGTGTGTCAACTGTCAAGTCACAAGACAAGGAGTGAGTATCTGTTAAGCTTCTATTTAGAACCGGAACGATTTCTCGGTTCCGGAATCTAAATTTATTTTTTAGAATCAGCTGTGATTCTAAAATTAAAATATTAAAAATCCTTTTTTTGGGCTTGGTTCCATGGTAGGAATCAAAACTGAATTTTGAAACCGATTTTCATCTAATAATATCAAAAAAAATTGTTAAAAAATTTAAAGAAAATTCAAGTTAAAATCAATTATCAATTATCATATTTTTTAAAATGAAACAAGAAATATATTGAAAATATGGTAATCTAAAATCGGATCGAAACCGATAAATATGTATTTTATTTAATTAGATAAGTTTTAATGTTAAAATATTATGAATCGATTTTTTCGGATAAATTCAATTCCATTCAAAATCGAAAATTCAAATCGATTTTACTCATCTTTAACTTTGAGACGGCCATGAGATCTAGGGTTTTGAAGGGATAGCATGTCTCTTTTGGTCTTTTTACTAGTGGCCACTGGCTAGTGATGGGAATTGGGAACATAGCCATTTGAGGGGCATGTGACGTGTCTTCGATGCAACCTTACTTACAATTTTATGGTTGCCAAGCCAACTTGCCATATCCAAATGAAAGTGTTTTCAGAAAAGGTTCAACACCTCTTGCTAGCCATTCAAATGTTAGCTCATTTAATCGGGGGCATATTTTTGCAAATGGTTATGTTTCGCTTTTACTCCATTAAAATTAATGTATATTTTAATTATAGACGGATGATAATCTAATTCTTAACTTATGGTCATCAACACGAATCCAAGCCATCATTGCTGTTATGCAACCTGTCCTTACTAACAATCGAGGGATTATGATTTACTGTTAAGTTGAGTTTATATTGAATGCTCAATAAAATGATAATATTCATCTAATATGTATTTTATATGGGTTATATTTAATTTTATCAATATAATTCTCATTATAAACTCAATTCGATATTAGATCCCAATTTCAGTACATCAATAGATTCTACACTTACGGGCGTCAAAATCCATATGGTCCACATCTAAAGACATTGAATTAAGATGACTCTCTATTAAAGATGTGTTGATTGTTGTAACATTAATAGAGACAAGGGAAGTTAAGTTCAAATTAAATAAATAAATTGGAGATGCAAACTACATAATTTATAAAATAAAATTACATTGCGAGTGCGAGTGCGAGTGCGAGTGCGTTTGAAAAACTTGATAGATTATCTTTCTCAGATAACAACGAGGACCGTATTTTGGGTGAAAAATTAAGAAGCTGATCGGATCATTTTTTTTATTATTTTTTTAAAATAATTAAAATTTAATTTTTAAATTAATTAAAAAAATCGGAACCGTTCGATCCGATTCCGAATCAATTTCTTATTCCATATTCTTATGAAACCGAACCAGAATTATCTGATCCAGTTCTGATTCCACGAATATAGAACCGAAAAATAGACGGTTCGAACCGGTGACCGGGTCTAGGTGATCCAAGACATATAACATCGTATTGCATGAGAATGAATTAATAAAATATAGCCTTTCAAAAATAGAAAGTTACACAACTTTTGTTGACGGCGGATCTTGGTCTCAGGGGCAATAATGGTTTCTTACTCCCGAGACAATCCTCCTCCAAATGTGAATTTGTTTTGTTTATGGGAAACCAAAAGCAAATTTGGCAAAAGACAGATAAATACACCAATCAACAAAGAGATTTAACGTGGTTCGGCGGATTAGATCAAACCTACGTCCACAGGCACAGAACGAGCGATATTTTATTACCGAAATATGATTTTTCTGGTCTGTCTTGTGTTTACAAGCCTAATCACAATTCTCCCTTTTACGTATGCTTTCCCCCTTATTTATACAAGTAAAGAAATCAGTTTCCTTTTCCCATAAGGATTCCTAGTTGAAACTGCATTCACTTCCTTTATCCTATTAGGACACTGACTTATCAATTTTCCCCATGAAAATAGGATAACTTATCTTCTTATCCGTAAAAAATAGGATGCCTTATCTTCTGGATATTATCTCGCCATATTCTCGGTCTTCATGTGGTCGGTCACAATGGTCTTTTGAACTGAGAATGCTGCTATCGATATGATAATGCCCGGTCATCCGATCTTAAGTGGTCGGTTTTACCGATCGTAAAGTGCTCAGCCCCTCACTCATGTGGTCGGGTCGGTATTAATGATCCTGACCAAGAAGGGAATTACATTTTTACCCCTGCCGTACTGCTTAAATATCATAGGACCTGAAAATACCATCAACATCTGTCTCATAGTTCTCGGTTCCAACGAGTATACGAGTTGGTGCCGGGAACTTATATAAAAAAAAGTGATATTTGCTGATGAACTGGTGGCCAATCTTTGAAGGAAAAAATTCGTCGGCCTATACTTATCTCATCCTCGGTCTGACTAAGGTGTTCGACCTGACTTTCTTTCAGACGAAGCGGAATCCCTTTATTGCCCTTCTATAAACCGCCCCTCGAGACGCGCAACCGTCACATCCTCTTAAATACCCATCAGATCACTTATAGGGTTTAACGGGAGCCTGCCACTTGTCAACCATTCGTTGTTCTCCCGCCAAAAAGCAAACAATTCGCCGCCATTGCCAACTCAAAGGACGCCCAATCTCAGCCGTCCATCCAATTCTGAGAGATCTTAAAATAAAAATGACACGTGGCGTATATCTGACGCTTTCGTTCAATAACGGCCACAAATGTATCGAACAGATTATAACAAAATGGAGTAAACATTGTTGCCTTCTTTCACGAACACTTCGAACTTTCCTAACCGTGAGAGCTCATCTTTCCCGACTGTGACCAGTGAACTCAAAGAACAACCAGATCGCACCGAGCAATCTTCAATCCTGAAAGAAACAAGTAAGTATTCTGAACGACCTCCTTGCTTTGCTTTTCATGAGTTGCGAATCCTGTTTTTTTTTTGTAGCATGTCCGGACTTTTGGTATTAGGACACTTAGGTTTGTTTCGGGTCTTATGTTTGGTTTGATGTTGCTAGGGAGAGATTTATGGCTTGACTGATGTTCGTTTAGGGCACTTAGATCCCACATGCTTAGTTTTAGAAATTAGCTATAGTCTGACCTTCCCCCATTTTTTTTTTATTTCTCGGATGTCAGGGATGTCTGACAACGGGTCTTCCTCAGCAAACTCTGCTAAACCTTCGATTCCCCCTGCCGTAGAGCTCTCCTCGAGCTCGGGAGCACCAAGCGTAGAGGACCTCGAAACTACCCCCACCCATTCCGAGGTTGAATAAGATACTTACCATCAGAGAATTCCTCGGAAGGATCCAGAGCCCGGTGATTTTGACTGCTCGGCTTTGGATATGGATCGACCATCCAAAATAACTGAAGACGATCTAGCACTGCTTCGGCATCGATATGACATTCCGATAGATATCGCTCTTGAAGTTCCCGGTCCAATGGATCGTGTTAGTCAACCAGATGAGGGTTCGATGGCTCTTCTCCCGGCTTTCTTTGAGTGTGGACTCCGGCTGCCAATTCAACGTTATTTCGCCTGGATGCTGGCCGAGATGGAGATCGCCCTTTGCCAATTAAGCCTGAATAGTTGGAAGATTTTGGTCGGGCTACATGTGATTTGGAGTCGGGCGGGACTCGGCAAACCCTCTCTTGAAGAAGCGAAGAGGTTGTATCGGTTGAAGGCCAACCCAAGAACACACCATGGTTGGTACTACCTTTCTGCTTACGCCGATTCGTCAAACATCGTCGGGAAACTCCCCGACTCCAACAAAAACTTCAAAGATTTATGGTTCTTGGCCATAGGAAATTGGGGACGGGTCTTGAGATCATACGAAAAGGAGGTTTCCGTCCCGGATATCTTTAGAGCGGGAGGTTAGGAATCTAACCCTTAGTGTTCCTGCTTTTGATTTTACGATAGGTTTCTAACTTCTTTGACTCTTCCCAGCTTGTTGGAGGGATGCTCCCAAGGTCTCCCATCAGGTCCGGGCACGGGTGCGCTGGGCTCGGCGGTATGCCGACCATTGGAAGCAATTGGTTAACGATGCGGCCTTTGTCGAGTCAGGCCTGATTCAGACTGCTCCTCCAAAGGTCCCGGGGTGAATAGGTAGGCTTCACTAACCCTATAACCAATCCCTTTGTTTGCTTAGCATGATGATGATTTGAATTTGCTCATATTTTGGACTGACCAATCTTTTTGCCTTTGTTTTTGCAGAAATGTCGAAGAGGCCAAAATTCCTTGATCAATTGGATGGTGTGACAAAGAAAACCGGCCATACCGGGGCCGGGTCGTCCCGGAAACGGCCAGAAACTGTTGAGGCCAATAAAGCGACTGAAGAGGTAGCCCCGTCAGCTACCCAAGACTTATCTCCCCCTTCCAGGGCATCGCCAACAGTATCCACCCGACCTGCCAGCCCGTCCAAACCTACTAGAAAATGGAGGCGTCAGTTCGGGGCAGAGGAAGCCGAGCTGACGCGGGAGGCGGAGGAGGAACATGTCCTGAGTAAGAGGCAGTCAGTTCGGAAGGAGAAGAAAGTGCCGGAGGGTTCTTCCAGAAAGGTGTCGTTATTCTCGGTTCAGAGGACCTCGGTCAGGACATTAGGGAGGCCACTTCTCACCTGGTGCCGGCATTCAATGAACTGGCCGAAGCGGTCCCTCCGGCGAAGATTCCAAGATATGAAGTTCTTTCTCTCGCCAAGGTAGCCATATTTCCCCCGTTCTCATTATGAGTCCATGACTTTAACATGTTTTTTGATCTTTCTATTTTATCCTCGGCAGGCGACCTATCTGGCGGCCAAGAACAATGATCTCATTCTGAGCCTTCTATCCGAGGGTGGCCAAGCCCAAAGGCTCCAAAACCGTCTTATTGAAATGGAGGCCGAGCTGACCAGTAGAGAAGAAAACATAAAAAATCTAGAGTTGGCTGCAGTCGAGGCCCATACGACAAATAAAGCTCTTAGGACCGCCGCCTATCTGGAGAGGAAAAATGCTGAGGCCGCCAAGAAGGACCTGGAGGCTGAACAAGCTAAAAATAGAATTCTGAATGTGGACTTGTGTAGCGTGGAGTCCAAACTGAGGGCCAAAGATGAAGAACTGGCACGGATCTGTGAGGAGTTTAAGAGAAAAGAAGCTGAGTTGGAGGCCGAGAGAGACGCGATCCGTCTTGAGGGGGTCGGGGATTGTGCTGAGATTATCCCGATGATGTTGCCCGACCTAGATATGAGGCCTATCCATGCGGCCATTCGCTTCTGTAAAGGGGAAATCTCGGAAGAGGAGTTTAAAAAATGGCTACCCCCTTCTCCCGAAGAGGTGATGGATCCCGATCCCATTTCGATTGCCCCGACACTTCCAGTTCCTGAAGAGGACCGTCCTGAGGCTCCTGCTCCTGAAGAGAACCGACCCGAGGTCCCTGCTCCAGCTCCCGAAGCCGTAATTGTCGGGGCCTCCCAGGTCGTCCCTGTGGAAGCCACTGTCCCTCCTCCCGAGGCTGAGCCCATCCATTTGCCTCCCAAGCCTGTTGAGGAAGAAGCAATTGCCCATGTGCGGGCCGATCTGTAGGGGGTAACCCGAATGGGGCCCCGTGTAACCTTGAACAAACTTCAATTTCTTTTGTAATAACTTCTCTCAACTATATTTGTTATATTATATTTTTTTTACATGTATCCATTCCATTCCTTGTATTTCATAACTTGCTCCGAATGTTTCCATGCCAACAATCACTCGCGGCCCGGCCGACCCAAGTCGAGAATATGATATTGTGGTGGGATGAAACCCGCCTCCGAGCTGGGAGAAACACTTGGCTCTGGGGGAAATGTTACGTCCCCAGTCCATAAGACAGATTCGGTGGGACGTAACCCGACCTCGAGCTTAGAGAAACACTTGGCTATGGGGGAAATGTTATGTCCCCAGTCCAAGAGACAGACTCGGTGGGATGTAACCCGACCCCGAGCTGAGAGAAACAAAAATGGCCTCGGCGGAACGAATCCAGCCCCGAGCCGAATAACCAAGTGGCCTCGGCAGAACGAATCCAGCCCCGAGCCGATTAACCAAATTGCCTCGAAGGAACGAATCCAACCCCGAGCCGACTAATCATTGGGACTTATTCAGAAGGGAAGTGAATCAACCTTTGAAGGCCTATCAAATTTGGCATGGGCGTCCCCTTACCAGACTAGCGAAAAGCAAAAAACAAAACTTTTAGAAAATAAAATCAAAAAACGGGGTGACTAAACACTTATCCCAAAGCAACAGCACAGATGTCTCAAAACAGCGTCCCGTACGAGGTCTCCAAAACACAATTATGAATCTTTCAATTCAGAGTCCCGGCGAACCAGGATTTGGATCAAAAGCGTTTAGAATGGTAAGGGCACGTTCCTCTATACGTCAGGTCACTATGGGGTCTGCGTTTCGTTCGAGGGCTCCTCCTTACAACGCTGGAGTAATCATACGCCACGAGGGTGCAATCCCTCCTCGTGCTATGTTTCTCACGGATCCGAACAACCGAATAAATAGGGATCAAAGAGTGTCCGAAACATTAAGGGCGTGATCCTCCTTATGCTCGGTAACACTGGAGCAAGCAAACACCACGAGGGCATAATCCCTCATCGTGCTATGCTTCTCACGGATCCGAATGACCAAATAGGTATGGATCAAAGAGTGTCCGAAAGATTAATGGCATGCTCCTCCTTATGCTCGGTAATACTGGAGCAAGCAAACGCCACGAGGGCATAAACCCTCCTCGTGCTATGCTTCTCACGGATCCGAATGACCAAATAGGTAGGGATCAAAGAGTGTCCGAAACATTAAGGGCATGCTCCTCCTTATGCTCGGTAACACTGGAGCAATCAAACGTCACGATGGCATAATCCCTCCTCGTGCTATGCTTCTCACGGATCCGTTGGTCAAATAGGTAGGGATCACAGAGTGTCCGAAACATTAAGGGCATGCTCCTCCTTATGCTCGGTAATACTGGAGCAAGCAAACGTCACGAGGGCATAATCTCCCTCGTGCTATGCTTCTACGGATCCGAATATGACCAATAGGTAGGGATCAAAGAGTGTCCGAAACATTAAAGGCATGCTCCTCTTTATGCTCGGTAAAACACTGGAGAAGCAAACGCCAGAGGGCATAATCCATCATCGTGCTATGCTTCTCACGAATCCGAATGACCAAATAGGTAGGGATCAAAGAGTGTCTGAAACATTAAGGGCATGCTCCTCCTTATGCTCGGTAACACTGGAGCAAACAAACACCACGAGGGCATAATCCCTCATCGTGCTATGCTTCTCACGGATCCGAATGAGCAAATAGGTAGGATCAAAGAGTGTCCGAAAGATTAAGGGCATGCTCCTCCTTATGCTCGGTAACACTGGAGCAAGCAAACGCCACGAGGGCATAATCCATCTTTGTGCTATGCTTCTCACGGATCCGTTGGTCAGACAAAACGTGTGGGAACACACTCCCTGCGGCAGTATTTCCCCAGCTGGCCATCTTATGTGGGCACTCCCTCCCTGCGAAAATATCCTTCATTAATGCAAGTCATAGGGCAGTTCTGCTGGGGGTTTGAATCTACTACGAAAGGCTTCGCGTGCTCCCTCATGCGCTTCATCCCTTGATGCAGTCCTGATCCTCAAAAATGAAATGAGTTGGGTCGGAGTACTTCTACCCGGGGTTCTTATGGTAGAACTTGTGATTGGTATGTCACGGGTTTGGTGCATTTTCTGATCCCAGATCATCCCTTCGTGCCGAGTATGTCCCCGAAATATTGAATATGATTTTCAAGTCTTATTGAAAAAGCGAGTGAAGATTTTCTTAACTGAAAAAAAAATAGAAAATTTTATTCATATTCGGGGACCTACTGTCCTTCCTATAACTCTCCACGGGACATTTTGGGAGAGGGTTTATTTGATCTCCTAACCCTTGTCGGGTTGTTTAAAAAAGAAATAAAGAAAAAAACCTATTGGAAGTACTTCCTCAACATCTCAGTGTTCCAAGGCTTTTTTAGCCGTGTATCGTCCAGCTGTTCCAAAGTATAAGCACATGGCCTTACTACTTCTATAATTTTATAGGGCCTTTCCCACTTGGCACCTATCGAACCTTCCTCCAGCCTTCGAGTGTTCAAGGTGACCCTTCGCAATACCAAGTCATCTGGAAGAAAAACACGGGTCCGAACCTTTTTATTGTAGAAATGGGCCATTGTTTGTTGATAGATTGCTGTCTTTATTGTCGACTTCTCTCTCTTTTCTTCGATCAGGTCGAGATGACATTTGATGAGTCCTTCATTCTGTCCGTCCTTATAATGCCGGACCCGGTGGGTAGTCATTCTGATCTCTGCTGGAATAACTGCTTCGCATCCGTATGATAATGAAACAGAGTTTCCCCTGTGGAATCCTTGTAGGTCGTCCGATGTTGCCCACAACACCTCCGGTAACTCCTCGACCCATAAGCTCTTGCAAGCTCCGAACCGCGCTTTAAGATTGGATTTGATGGTTTTGCTCGTCGCCTCTACCTGCCCGTTAAACTTAGGATGGGCAGGTGAGGTGAATCTTAAGGCGATCTGAAGGTCTTCACAGAGCTTCCTGAAACCTTTGCTATCGAACTGTTTTCCGTTATGGGTGATGACGGCCCGAGGAATTCTGAATCTGCAGGTGATATTCTTTCTTAAGAACTCTGTAGCCTTCTTCTCTGTAATTGTGGACAGGGGTTCGGCTTCCACCCATTTGGTGAAATAATCTATGGTAACAATGGCGTATTTCGCTTGCCCTCGCCCCTTCGGCATCGGTCCGATGATATCCAGCCCCACTGGGCGAACGGCCAAGGGCTGGACAGGTGGTCAACTGTTCTGCGGGCTGGTGGTGAATATTGGCATTCTTCTGGCATCTCTCACATTTCCGGGCCACCTCCATACCGTCCTGATGCATGGTCGGCCAATAGAACCCTTGCCTTAAAGCTTTAAAGGCAATTGATTTTCCTCCGGTGTGACTCCCACAGATTCCTGCATGAATTTCCCTGAGCACATAGTCAGCCCCATCTTCTGCTAAACATCTCAGAAGGGGTACCGTATAGCCCCTTCGGTATAGCACCCATTCGATCAGGGAGAACTTGGTGCTTTTGAATTTCAGTTTCCTGGCTTCTTTTTTATCTTCGGGTGTCTCCCCGGTCTCCAGATATCTCTTGATTGGTTGTATCCATGAAGATCTGCTTTCCATATCCAATACTTCTACCTCGAGCTCTCCTACCCTTTTTTTCTCGGAGGCAGATTAGAGGGACTATTATGGGATTTTCTGCCTTTATCGAGGATGCGAGCCGTGCCAGAGAGTCTGCCTCACAGTTGTTTTCCCGACCGACTTGCTCAAAATGCACGTTCCCCATTTTCCCCACCAATCTTCTCACCTCAGCTAAATAGGCTATCATACTTGGCTCTCTGGCTTGGAATTCTCCTTTCAGCTGCTGAACAGCCAGCTGGGAGTCGCTTCTTACAAATACGTCGTGGACGCCCATCACCGTGCATAACCTTAAACCGGCTAAAATTGCCTCATTTTCTGCCTCGTTGTTTGTGGCCTCGAAGGCGAATCTCAAGGCGAACAATACTTTTTCACCTTTACCGTTTTTCAATACGATTCTGGCCCCATTACCTTGTGAGCTGGCAGATCCGTGTACTGACATCTCCCTTTTGTCTTCCCCCACGGACAGAATTTGGGGGGTTATGTGAATTCGGCCACAAAGTCTGCCAGTGCCTGCCCTTTTACCGCTGCCTTTGGGAGGTCAGCAATGTCGTGTTCACTCAACTCTACCGACCACTTCATTAACCTGCCTGAGACCTCTGGTTTTTTCAAAATCTGTCTTAAAGGATAATCGGTATAAACCCCAATAGGATGGGCCTGGAAGTAAGGTCGTAATTTCCGGGACGCAGTGATTAATGACAATGCGACCAGCTCATGTGCTGGATATCTGGTCTCAGCATCTAATAAAGCTTTACTAACATAATATACTGGCCTTTGGACTTTATCGGCCTCTTGCACCAATACTGAGCTCACTGCATGCTCCGAAACAGCTAAATATAAGTATAAGGTCTCACATCGGGATGGCTTTGCTAGAAGTGGGGCTTGCGTTAGGTATTTTTTTAACTGCAGGAAGGCCTCCTCGCACTCTGGCGTCCAGTTGACTTCATTTTTTGCCTTCTTGATGACTTTGAAGAAGGGGTGGCACTTGTCGGTTGCTCGGGAAATAAATCGATTGAGCGCGACCACCTACCGGTCAGGCTTTGTACTTATTTTATCATCCTGGGGGATTTTAAGTCCAGAACGGCTTGTATTTTCTGCGGGTTTGCTTCTATGCCTCGGGAGCTTACCATATAGCCCAAAAACTTTCCCGATGCCACTCCGAAAGCACACTTCTCGGGTTGAGCTTTAAATTATGTTTCCTCAACAATTCAAAGGTTTTTTTTTAGATCGGCCACTTGACACCCTGGCTCCTTAGACATTGTTATCATATCATCAACATATACTAGCATCGATGTGCCAATGAGTGGCTTGAAAATCTTTTTCACCAGCCTCTGAAAGGTTGCCCTCGTATTTTTCAATCCGAATGGCATTATTTTGTAACAGTAAAGCCCTTGATCGGTAACAAATATCGTCTTCTCATCGTCCTCAGGATGCATCTTGACCTGGTTATATCCCGAGAAGGCATCCATAAAGCTTAGCAGTCTCTGGCAGGCCGTTGAATCCACCAACTGGTCTACGTTCGGTAGTGGGAAGCTGTCATTCGGGCACGCTTTGTTAAGGTCGGTGAAATCTACGCACATCCTCCACTTTCCATTGGATTTATTTACAAATACCACATTTGATACCCACTCCGGGTATTTCACTTCTCTGATAAAACCGACTTTCAATAGTTTTTCTACCTCGGTAGCCATTGTCATGCGCCGTTCCTGGTTAAAGGCTCTTCTTTTTTGCTTGACCGGTTTGTGTGATGGGTTTACTGCCAAACGATGATTGATGAACTTCAGATCAATCCCGAGCATATCGTCGTGCCCCCATGCAAAGATGTCCGGGTACTCCTTTAGGCACTTCAGCAGGTTCTGTTTCAGGACCTCGTCTGAGTCTCCCCCTATTTTTACACTCTTCCCAGGTCCGAAAAGTTCTATCACTTCTAATTCTTCGATTGCCCCTAGCCGGGCAACTTTCTTTGGCTGAGGACCCGGATCCTTACTTGCTTCTTCCCCGTCTTCATTCCATTGCCTTTTCCAGGTATCCGTTTCAATGCAGAGGGTTTCCCGTGAGATGGTGGCAAAACAGCTCCAAGCCACCTTCTGACTCCCGCGCATGATTCCAATCCCTTCCCGGGTGGGGAATTTCAACTTTAAGTAATAGCAAGATATTGCAGCCTTTGTCTTCATCATGAAAGGCCGACCAACAATGACTTGGTAACTGCTCATGCAATCCACCATCGTGAAATTTATCATAATCGTCCAAGTCCGGGGACGGGTTCCGATCGTCATTGCCAATTGTATCCTTCTCAATGGGACGACCGTTGAGCATCTGAAGCCGTATAGGGGAGTCCCATCGTCGGTTAGAGTCGCATACTCCACACCAAGGTCGTCCAAAGCCTCATTGGAGATTATATCCACTGCACTCCCGGGGTCCACTAGGATTATGTCTACCTCAGAACCGCCGATTGTCGCCTTGATTATTAATGCATCATCGTGGGGGAAGCTCACCCCTCGAGCATCCTCTTCCGTGAACATTATTGGCACTGTCCGACCAACTTGTATTTCTGAGGCCCGTTCTGTTTCTAACACTTCCAACCCCTGAGTTCGACTATAGTTTTTTATTGATCGGTTAGAGTCCCCGGCCAGTGTCTTTCCCCCTGCAATGGTGTTCACCTGTCGGCAATGCGCTCTCTGTCTGGCCGTCATAACTTCATGGTCAATATATTTATTCAAGTACCCATTCCGTGCCAGGTCTTCCATTTTCTCCCGCAAGTCTTTGCATCCATCTGTCGTATGTCCCCTCAAATTATTATGCATGTAATAGGATTTATTATTCCTCCTGTCGGGTGGGAATCTCCTGAGGTCAGGTTCTATCAATAGACCTTTTCCCTGGATTTCCATGACGATTTGCCCCAGTGGTTATTTAGAGGAATGTATGCCTCTTCCCCGGCCACATGGTTCACCGGGTCGAGATTCTCTTTTCCTGGTCATCCCGAGGTACCGGCTTGAATTCCCTTCGCCTCGGGGGGGTGGTTTTTTGAACTGTCTGTCTGGCCTGCGAGGAGCTTCTGCCCTCATCGTCCTTTCTCTGATAGTTGTCCCTCTCCGGTAATTCTCTCCTCATCTTCCAACAAAACAAACTTCCAGGCTGTTTCCAGAGCGGTGTCATAATCCGGTGTACCATGGATCCTTAGGTGAGTCCATAGCTTTCCGATCTTTAAGGCTCCCTTCAAACTCTCCAAGGCCTCGAGTGACTCATATCCTCTGACCTCGAGCACCATGCTATGATACCACTCAATGAGAGCCTTTAGGGGTTCATCGTCCCCCCTGTTTCATGAGCCTCAATTCCCCAATTGTCTTATTTGGGGCACAGGCCCCCTTGAAGTTCCGAACAAATGACTTCCTGAGTTGCGCGAAGCTTCTGATGCTCCCTGGGGCTAGACTTCTGAACCACAGAATGGCAGATCCCCCCAAGGTTAGGGGGAATACTTTGCAAACGGCATCCCCTACTACTCGTTGGACCTCCATCAACAGGACAAAACCCTCGATATGGGATTTTGGATCAGTATGGCCTTTGTAGGGCGCCATGGACGGCATGTTGAACCGTCTTGGGAATTTTACCAACTTTATTTCTTCTGTGAAGGGAGATTCAACCTCATCGTCCTGAGCATCTCCCGTGTCAGTTTTGGGGTTCACTCCCCACTTGGCCATTTCTTTTCTTAACCAAGATTTTATATTGCCATCTGTGTTACCGTGCCGCCTCCTGCGGCCTTCTTTGCATCTGTCACCCCAGGTGCGTTGTTCTTCACGACTCGAGATTTCCCGTCCAGTTTCACCATCCTTCTTATCTCCCCTTATGGTGTCGCGGTGGCCATCATAGGAAGAATCTGGTGACTGTCTCCCATCTTCTTCATCCCACGTATCCTCCGTTTGCAAATCTTTTTCTAGCATTACATATCTCATCCCGTAGGGACCCTTCCTCATCGGTTCATCGTCACCACTCACATCTGCGACCCTTTTTCCTTCCGTTACTTCGCTTCTCCTTCGACGGGTTCCAGCTTCTAGTCTCTCATTATTCGTCTCTTCCATCATCTCCAGTTTGTCCATCATGGATTTCCAAAGGTTTTGATTTTCCTCCCTATCTTTCCTCATATTTTCCTCTATCTTCTCCATCCAATCCGCTGTTGAACTCCTTGAGGATCGGTGATTTCCATCTTCTGTCATTGTCTTACTACGCGAGCTGCGTTTTGTTGGAGCTCCCCACAGACGGCGCCAACTGTTGACGGTGGATCTTGGTCTCAGGGGTAATAAGGGTTTCTTACTCCCGAGACAATCTTCCTCCATTAAAGCCATTTATTTACATAACTAATACCGAAAATGTATTAAACACTAGGAATATCACTCAAGAAAACTTGAATGCCATCAACTCGATCTCATATTTGTCAAGAAAATCTGCAACTCTATTACGTTCTCGTTAAATATGTTGTACATATAGTGTCATTAAACAAGAAAATAACATGCTTCAAACAGATCAAACCAGAAAATCAAGTGTAAAATCCTAGAAACCCCTAAAACTTGAAAATAAAGAAAACCTGATGAAAACTTTGATCCGAGTCGAGATAAATCTCTATTCTTAAGAACTTATCAGCCCCGTCTCGGTGCTCTACGGATTTGTGGCTAATGTTCTCCCAGGATAACCCGGATTCCTCTTGTTCAAGGGGCACACTTTAACAAGATCTTGAACTTGGAATATGTTGGAATTCTCTCAAACTCAAGAAAACAATATGCGACTCTCAATTTTGGATGATTCGGGTTTCTTCCTTGTGTGTTAAAAAGGAACATAAAGCTTCCTTTTATATGCATGAAATGATGCCTCAAAGGCACATTTAGGGTTGAGGTGCAACCCTCCAAAGGGTTATACCCCTCCTATGCACCCTTTGGAGCATATGATCATTTTACACACAATTTGAGGACATGTCCCCATGGGGTACCTGTTGGACAATTATGACCCATAGCGTCACTATTTGTACAGATCACGGTGTTGTTGTACAAATTAACTATGTGACAAAGGAGATTGCACTCTTATCATTTGTGATTGGATCACCAAGATATATAAATGATAGGAGGTCCATGTGATTTGTTCCTAGATTGAGAATGATATGAGACAGTATCAGTCCACGAAGGATAAATCATTAAATATCCCTAGTCAGAGTATTATCGAGATTGGACATCGATAAATACGTAAAAGACTAGTATTACACTTGTGAGCGTTGTGAGGGCACAACAACATAGTTCTTATATATTTGGTTATAGGATACTCATGCAAGTGTAATAGGAGGTTGTGTTTTACCGATGGTACGGGAAACAGCTTCGCTCTTGATAGACCCCCTCGGAATTCCATTGGTAGTATGACTATGTGTCTATGGAAGTCCGAAATCGGGGTAGGTGTATTTGGTCTTAACCTGAGACTTGCACCGCTAATACTTGCGACAATCAATATACTTTGGTTTTGGTCGTCCAGGGCTTTAATCGGTTTCTTGTACGCCTCTTCTGGGTATATCGAGAATCGTAGTGTGTTGGGTGTGATGTCAAGACGGAAGTGTCACTCCAGTTATATGGAGTTGATGATCGCGCATGGATACAGAACTGGTTCTCTAAAAAGGTTGCAACTGTCGGGATAATATGACTTGGTCATGATTATCCGATATTAAAGAGACTAAATGCTCGTAATCCGATATATGCTTCGTACGGGGCAGACACTGTACCAGCCCCAGGCCTTGCATGTGATCATCTGATACTGGATCGAAGTACGCAATACCATGTATACTACGCCTGATATAGATCATTTATTCCTGTAAGGATATTTCTGGAGAATCGGGTAGGCATGACGCTTTGCTAGAAGCCAACCTTGTCTTGTAAATCGGTATAAACGTAGTACGAGGTACTCACATGTTCGGATAGTCCGACGACCGAATTTACTGCCAACATATCCGGGGATCTCATGGGTCGCTTCCCGAAGATTCACCGATGACGTATGACTCGCACTTTTATTAATCTGAGATTAATAATGATGAGAGAGAAAATTAATCTGGGATTAATTGCAGAGATATTTTATCTGGGATAAAATATCTTTAAAGAGAGATAACGATTAATTTGGAATTAATCGGTAAATTAATATATTCGATATATTAAACGAAATTGGATTTCGACGCGGAATTAAAATTAGATTTTAATTCGGGCGAACGAGTTAATTTAGAATTAATTCGTTAGCGACGTGAATAATGATTTCGCTAGACATAATCATTTAATTACGACGCAACGGAAAATTCGTTAATTTGGAATTAGCGAACCCGAGCCCGGAATTATTTGTGAGCGCATTCGCATTTTGAATTCGAGTGCGGCACGCAAGTCAAATTAAGCGTCAAATCATTAGTCGCATCAAGCGTCAAATCACTTGTCACTTTGAGTGATATGACTTGACAACTTGATTGATAGATGTGACTTGATGGGAGTTGTTGAAAAGCTTTTGAAAGCTTGACTGACATATATTATTATTATATGTTTTGGTATATGTTGAATTGATTTTAGAAATCAATTAACCTTTACATTTTTTCAACTCTCTCTTTTCTCTTCTCTCTTCTCCACTTCTCTCTCACGCCCATAGAGGGCAGTTTTTTCTTCTGGTTTGCCGAGAACTTGGAGGGAAAAAGGGAAGCAAAGTGCTTGGTTTTTGTGGCAAAAATCAAGAGAGCTAGCACTCCGAGAGACATGCGAATGTGATAGGGAAGTCCACCCATGAGCCGGGAATCGTTTGACGAAGCTTGGAACTTGTTCCGTGAGCATCAATGGACGCCAAAACAGTGAGGAAATCAGCCACTGTCGAGCAGTCCATGGAGGCAGAAAACATAATTTTTGTTGCCCCGCGCGTCGCTCAACCGATCGATGTGAGTATTTCACAACTCCCTCGTTGTATTCGCTTATGTTTCATGCTTGTTTATTGATCCTTGGGACCTTAGCAAACTCCAACAATTGTATCAGAGCAAGGTTAAACATGAAAATATTTTAGGGCTTAAAATTTGGGTAAAATGTATTTGAGCATGTTTTAATGAAATTGGATGAATTAGTATGCTTAAATATGTTTTAATTGAAGATTGATTGAATCAATTTGTTGAAATTTTGTTTGGAACAAATTTGCCCAAAATTTTTGTGTTGGCCGAAAATGTGAAGTGCCCTAATTTCTTGGAATTTTGTTTTTTGATTCATTGGATGAGTTGAAAACAATTGGGATGTTGATTTAATGTTGATTTGGATTAATTGGATTGAATTTGAAATTGGACATAAAATCCCTTTTGCCGAGAGTTAGAACATGTAATTGGTTTTGATTTTGTTAAATTGTGTTGGACATGATTTAATATGATAGCATGATTAATTAGGCTATTTGATGTTTTGGAAATATTGATTTGGGAATTAATTATGTATACACTTTAGGTAATAAATGTGAAATTGGATTTTGTAATTAATTAATTGGGCCTATTTTGGAAATTGGGCTTTTAAAGTTGTTATTGGGCTTGGTTGTACAAGTTGGGTTTAGGCTAAATTGGTTGGATCCAATTGGGCCCAAAACCGCTTCCATAAAGCCCAAATGCGACTAATGGACCTTTAAAGTTTAATTGGGCCTAATGGGCCTAAATTGATTTCTGGGCTTATGGGGTAACTCCCGGATTGGACTTTGGTTATTGGGTTTGACCCGAGTTGACCAAAAGTCCACGCCTTAAGAAATTAATTAAAAGCCCATTGGACTTTAATTAAATTGACGTTGGACGTTAATCGGGCTTTGAGACCCGTAACGATTAAATTTGGAATTTAAGTCGTAAAGGTTGTAAATAAAGTGTAGATATTTAATTTGGAATTAAATAGCGAATTAGATTAAATACAAATTGAATTGGATTTAATTGTGTAGTTTAATTTAATTCGAGAATTCGTACTTTGAGTACTTATTCGCAAAACGAGTTTGACTCGCGCAAAATCAAATCGTTGTTTGAACATTGGATGATCACTAATTATCAGATTAATTAATTTGATTAGATTGATTGATAACATGCTTGTGTGAATACATGGTTGCGATGCATGAATAATGTATATCGGATGGATATTAGATGGGTGGGGCAATTTTAGAAATTGTTGTAATAATTTGAATTTATTAATTGGACCTGCGTGTCCAGCCTTATTACCTCCTTATTCTTTGTATTCTCTTCTCACCTATTCCCCTCAATGTAAATGAGGTTTCTTTAGAAGTGTAGTGTAACGGGTAGAAGTAATACATGTGCTAGCGGGAGAGAGAAAATGAGAGATTTGATCTAGGATCAATGTGTAAAGTATCCATCCGCATATCATTATTATTTTATTATACGCGCTTTATTATGTGTTTAGAATGCATGTTTAAGGGTGTATGATGATGAGACCTTAACAAAGATAATAAATTGGTTGCCAATTTGCACGCGAAAAACCCTCGCAAATATTAAGCGTTTTTCCTTCCATTGAGTGATTCTCACTCAAGATCCGAGACTGGCATTGGCTTGTTGGCCAAAGTCAAGGCCTTTGTCCGTCGAGGATGTGTTTGAATCACGAGAGCTTTGTTCCATATTGGTGTCTTGTCCAAGTTGTGGTTTGTTGGCCAAAGTCAAGACCACTTCTTGTCCATCGACATTGATTACGAAGCTTTCCATGGTCAATGGGTCGCGCTTAACTGGGATCACTAAGTTTGTTGTGCCAAAGCCAAGGCTTAGTTGATTCAGAGGAAAAAGGTTAGGTAATACATTGGAGTATTGGCATATATAAGATATATGTTTCGGACTTGGATGTCCCCCTACTGGATCTAGGAATTGGATTGGATCCAATTGATCTTAGAGATCTACCTAGTTAATTATCATACAATTTGTTGGCCAAAGTCAAGATTGTGTGATATTTAACGGGATCCTAGCCCGCTAGGAAACACGGTTTCCCGAGTACTCGACAGAGGGTTAGAGGCTCGCCGAAAAATAGTGGGAGGCAAGAATTGAATTTGCAATATTCGTTTAATTACTTGCCATACGCGCTCAATCACAAATATCATTCGTCAAATAAATTAAATGTTAGTTGGACTAATATTTATTGTTGTTTTTAAAACAGTTGGACTGTATTCAAACTATTCATTATATTGATTTTATAATTGGATTATAGTAATCAATATATTGATTTTAATCTATTAAATTATAGTTGATTAAATAGTTGGACTATAGTAATCATTATAATAAATAGTACCAAATCGTTGATTAAATAGTTGGACTATTAGAATCAAGATAAAATTGAAAGATTGACATTTAAAACATAATCCTAGGGAAAATGTATTTAAATGGTTTAATTTTCAAATTGGGAATAAATTTCAGGATGGTCCTGGAAACTAATAAGTTACTTTATTTGATAAAATAACATATTAGGCCTAAGCCCGGAGTTAAGCAAATAGTAGAGCATAATCTTTGGAAGATTTATGTGATGATAACTTTAGTGCTTAATCCATTAAGCTTGTCGCAGTAGACTCCTTAATTTCTGAATCAGAACTAAGGATTAGATCCTTAAAGTATGATATGAAATTGAAGGATCTTCATAAATCTATACTTAGATTTTAGAAGTACTAAATTGCAATAATAAACTCTTGGAGAGTTAATGACTATTCTCAAGGAGACAAAGTCAAAGTTTGCAATAGGCAAGTAGCGCAAGGCGCACCTTACTTCTTCGATATTCTAGAAGGCCAAGGCTTGGCCAAAGGCTTCTGGAGTGTGAAAAAGGGCAAAGGCAAAATCATTATAATCTTCTGGGAAGATAAATGACATATCCCAAAATGTCTGCCTAAATGTGGCAAACGGGATCGCGGAAGCGTGACTGCCGTTTGGACAAAGCAGACATGAAGGAATTGAAGACGAGCAAGGCTCTGACTTCAAATATGTTTGTCAAATTATGTTCACTACTAGTATTAAAATTGGATTTTAAATACTTAGTGTGATACATAAATATTACTGATGTTCAGAATCTGCTATGAGCAGGATACTGACTTCAGTTGAGATTAATCTGCGAATTGGAAACGGGACGAAAGTCGCTGTTTTAACCGTAGATACCTAAGTTTAGGAACTACCTTCGGTGTGTACCTAAATTTGGAAACTGTTATGTAACTAGTAAACTATTATCTCTTATATCAGTGTTTAACCCGCTGCGGGTGAACCTTTATATTCTAGAACACTAAAGTGTTTTATTATATAAAGATGATATTGAGATAAACACATTAGATGTGAATAACAGTATGTATATTTTGAATATAAATAAATCTCAAACATATAACATGACAAACAAATAGCTCAAACTGATTTGATCAGAAGAAACTAATTGTGGCATTGTTGTCTGGGACACAATTAAACAAGACTCGTATATCCACACTTTTGAAGAGTGGGTACTAGGACTGATTTGATTCTATTCAAATAAAGTCTACGAATCTAGTTTATTGGGCAAAGTGCCTAAAACACTATTTACTTGGTAAAAGTGTAAATGCCACCGATCTGTTAGCCCTAGTTCATAGTGAAGCAAGTGGGCCCATGTCTAGCTAGGCTAGAGGTGGATATGAATATTTCGTGACCTTTACGGATGTGGCATCGCGTTATGGTTATGTGTTTCTTTTGAGAACACAAATCGGAAACTTTTAAAGTTTCGACACGAAATAGACAAACAGATCGGCTAAAGTATTAAACGTCACGGTATAGACCGTAATGGAAAATACTTAAGCAATAAGTTTCTAATATACTTGAAAGAGTATAGTATTCTTTCAATGAGGACTCCTCCCGGAACACGTCAATTTGACGGTGTGTCCGAACCGAGTAAACCGAATTTTGTTGGACATGATAAGGTTAATCATGAGTCGCTCTGAGCTACCATTTCCTTCAACGGATAAGCATAAACAGTGCAGAACTTATTTAATAAGGTTCCATAAAATCTGTTTGACAGATTCATATTAGATATGAACGGAAAGAAAACGGGTTTCTCATTCCTGATATTTGGGTATGCTAGGCATATGTTTGGATGATACCAAACTAAAACCCAAATTGGATAAGTGCCAATTGTAGGTTATCCTAGGGATACCAAAGTATAGTACTTATACAACTCACAAGAGAACAATTAATTGTTGCTCACCATGCGGTTTTCCTAAGAGGAATACCGATATGCAGTGGTAAGTGGGAGGATAGTAAAACTCGATGAAAATCGGAGTAATACTATTCAAGGCACCGATTCCTAATGGAACACAAATAGTTCATCAAGGATGAAACTATACCATTAATCTTCGAATACACAAGAACCGCGTATGTCGGAGAGAGTCAGAAAACAACCTGGGGTATGGGTTTCTGATCTCACCTCATAAGATGTCAATCTTATTGAGGAATACCAACTGACTACGTATGAGGAAGTGATACAAGGTATCGACTCCCTATTATGGCAAAGTGCCATGAATCCGAAATGGATTCCATGTATATCAACTATGTTTGGATACTAGTTGATGTACCGCAAGGCATTGTGCCTATTGGTACTATATAAGTCTTCAAGGAAGACATACATGGATGGCAACATACCAACGTATAAAGCTAGGCTTTTAGCGGAAAGGTATCGTTATCAACATTGTGTTGATTACGATTCAACCTTTTACCTGTTGCCACGGTAAATCCATTTGGATAATGCTTGCTAAAGCTGCATGTTTCATTTATGAAATATGACAGCTGAACGGGAAAATCGCTTTCCTGAAAAGGAAACCTTTTGGAGGATGTTTACAACATCCTGTCGGTTTTGTCGTACCAAAACTAGCAAACAAGGTTTGCAGGTTATTCGATCCATGTTTGGATTGAAGCAAGCATAGGTTCTTGGAATTATCGTTTTGATGTAATCATAATGGTTTATGATTTAATTCAAAACGAAATGATTCTTGTGTATATAAGGAGGTTAGTGGGAGCGCACTGACAATGCTGTCCTATAAATAATGATAATATGTCATTTCTTGGAAATGATATTCCCATAAAACTATCGGTGAAAGCTTGGCTTTCATAAAACTCTCCGAGAATCGTACATTGAAAAATGTACGTGACCTGGTGTCTCATACGCTTTGAGCATATGGATTCACAAACAGGCCAATCCAAGTGATAGTCACTGGATTGATGTTAAGAACATCCGTAGTATCTTAGAGAACTAAGGATGTTGTCTTAACTATGGAGAATGAGAACTTGAAGTGACTGGGATCACTGTAGCAAGTTTCCTAAACCGATAAAACGACTATAAGTCGCAAACGGTACTATAAAGTTTGAATAACGGAACAGTGAGCTGGAAATCTTCCAAGCAAGATACTGTTACCGAATAAACAACAAATGCGGGTTATTGCTGCAGCTGAGGCAGCAATAGAAGCCATTTGGGTCGATAATAAATCTAATTAGATTAGATATAGTTCTGTTAGCAGCTGAGCTAGGCGTCAGCACAGGCTAAAGAATTAATGGTCTCATCAACGATCCAGATACATACTTCGATATTCATCTGATTCGTTCGGATCATACATCGTGGCGATGTGATGATCGAATAAATCGCATCAGACGATAATCATGCAAATCCGCTGACGAAAGCCTTTTCTCAGCAGTTTGAGCCAACCGTACATAGTTCGGGTGTTAGACACTCGAGTGACTGGCTATAGGCAAGTGGGAGATTGTTGGACAATTATGACCCATAGCGTCACTATTTGTACAGATCATGGTGTTGTTGTACAAATTAACTATGTGACAAAGGAGATTGCACTCTTATCATTTGTGATTAGATCACCAGATATATAAATGATAGGAGGTCTTATGATTTGTTCCTGGATTGAGAATGATATGAGACAGTATCAGTCCACGAAGGATAAATCATTAAATATCCCTAGTCAGAGTATTATCGAGATTGGACATCGATAAATACGTAAAAGACTAGTATTACACTTGTGCGCGTTGTGAGGGCACAACGGCATAGTTCTCATATATTTGGGTATAGGATACTCATGCAAGTGTAATAGGAGGTTGTGTTTTACCGATGGTACGGGAAACAGCTTCGCTCTGGATAGACCCCCTCGGAATTCCATTGGTAGTATGACTATGTGTCTATGGAAGTCCGAAATCAGGGTAGGTGTATTTGGTCTTAACCTGAGACTTGCACCGCTAATACTTGCGACAATCAATATACTTTGGTTTTGGTCGTCCAGGGCTTTAACGGTTTCTGTGTACGCCTCTTCTGGGTATATCGAGAATCGTAGTGTGTTGGGTGTGATGTCAAGACGGAAGTGTCACTCCAGTCATATGGAGATGATGATCGCGTGGATACAGAACTGGTTCTCTAAAAAGGTTGCAACCGTCGGGATAATATGACTTGGTCATGATTATCCGATATTAAAGAGACTAGTTGCTCGTATCCGATATATGCTTCGTACGGGGCAGACACTGTACCAGCCCCAGGCCTAGCATGTGATCATCCGATACTGGATCGAAATACGCAATACTACGTATACTACGCCTGATATAGATCCTTTATTCCTGTAAGGATATTTCTGGAGAATTGGGTAGGCATGGCGCTTTGCTAGAAGCCAACCTTGTCTTGTAAATCGGTATAAACGTAGTACTAGGTACTTACGTGTTCGGATAGTCCGACGACCGAATTTACTGCCAACATATCCGGGGATCTCATGGGTCGCTTCCCGAAGATTCACCGATGACGTATGACTCGCATTTTAATTAATCTGGGATTAATTAATGATGAGAGAAAATTAATCTGGGATTAATTGCGGAGATATTTTATCTGGGATAAAATCATTAAAGAGAGATAACGATTAATTTGGAATTAATCGATAAATTAATATATTCGATATATTAAACGAAATTGATTTCGACGCGGAATTAAAATTAGATTTTAATTCGGGCGAACGAGTTAATTTAGAATTAATTCGTTAGCGACGTGAATAGTGATTTCGCTAGGCATAATCATTTAATTACGTCGCAACGAAAATTCGTTAATTTGGAATTAGCGAACCCGAGCCCGGGATTATTTGCGAGCGCATTCGCATTTCGAATTCGAGTGCGGCACGCAAGTCAAATCAAGCGTCAAATCATTAGTCGCATCAAGCGTCAAATCACTTGTCACTTTGAGTGATGTGACTTGACAATTTGATTGATTGATGTGACTTGATGGGAGTTGTTGAAAAGCTTTTAAAGCTTGAGTGACATATTTATTATTATTATATGTTTTGTATATGTTGAATTGATTTTAGAAATCATTAACCTTTACATTTTCAACTCTCTTTTTCTCTCTTCTTCTCCACTTCTCTCTCTCACGCCCATGGAGGGCAGTTTTTTCTTCTGGTTTGTCGAGAACTTGGAGGGAAAAAGGGAAACAAAGTGTTGGTTTTGTGGCAAAATCAAGAGAGCTAGCACTCCGAGAGACATGCGAAGGTGATAGGGAAGTCCACCCATGAGCAGGAATCATTTGACGAAGCTTGGAGCTTGTCCGTGAGCATCAAAACGGCCAAAACAGTGAGGAATCACCACTGCCGACAGTCATGGAGGAGGCAGAAAACAGAATTTTTGTTGCCTCGCGCGTCGCTCAACCGATCGATGTGAGTATTCCGCAACCCTCGTTGTATTCGCTTATGTTACATGCTTGTTTATTGATCCTTGGGACTTAGCAAACTCCAACAGTACCATCCAATGGACATGTCCCTCCCCATCCAACAAGTATATTTGAATATTTGAAGTATTTCCAACAATCCCCCACAATTATTCAAATATTCATGCAGACACTTGAGAGAATTTCCGTGAACTAAAGCTGCATCGAAATAGGTAGCTTTCGCCTTGAACCTTCCTAGTGAATGACAATCAGATTTCATGGCAACCATGACCCATAGTTTGAACTGTTCTGTCGTTGGTGTAAACCAAGATAACTGTCATCACACAGTTTTACTTCGACCTTTCTCGTTCTACGGTTATGTTTCATTTCGGCCCTGAACAACAGTCCTGGATTCATCAAGCACTTTAGGGTAACCCGCCTTTCAAAGTTCCCATGGAAGCTGTAGGCACTACATTTTTGCATGTAAGTCCCTATGATGAGTCTCATTTAGAGGCACTACCTTTTAAGTCGCGGAATTCGCGGGAAACGGACGTCGGAAGGGAAGAGTCAAGAATTGACACATTGTTGGAATTAATTCGTTTGTTTATACTTCAGGTTTTCTTGTTGGACTTCCGTCTTAAATCACTTTAGCCCAAAAACCCCCGGCAAGCCACACACCTAGCCCACACACACCAAGCCCACCTCCAAAGCCAAGCCACATGCCCACACCAAGCCCATTCACGCCCAAGCCCACTTGAAACACATCCAAATTAATAAAATGCATATTTAACACATGAGGAATTAAATAAAATCTAAAAATCATATACCAAATTAAAATAAATATCAAATAAAATCATGCCTAATTAAAATCAATCAAGTATATTATATCCCTAACTAAACAAATCTCATGCCTAAACAAAACAAATTAAATATATCATATTCTTAATCTAGCCAAGACATGTCCCTCAATCAAATATTAGACTTTCCTTGTAAGACACTAATTAATTCCTTCCTTTTCAAACAAGGAGAAGCCTTAGCCTTTGTCTATAAAAGAAACCAAATTCCAACACTTCCCGGGCTAGCTCAATCTCACAGATAAAACACAAAGAAAATAACCATGAACCTCTCGGCCACTCTCTCTATCTCTCCCCTCACGAAAAAAACTAAACCTAACAAACCACGCACTGCCTCACAAACAACTCCACAGCTTCACGCCTCTAACATCCCAAGCCATTCACGTAAGCCCTCACATTGCTACTTACGCCACTGCACTCAACCACAAGCCAACGCCCCTTTAACACATAAACCACCCACTACCTCACGGCAAGACCCTTTTTCACGCGTTCACAAATTTTCCTTCACGCAGCCTGCTCCACACGTAGCACCCTTGGGTTCTTCACGCCATTGACCTAGCACAATCAGCGCACTAGCCTCCCTCCACTCATCACAGCCTGCCATTACCCACTCAGCCAATTCACTTCACAGCCCTCACGCCCACGTACCCTCACCAAGCAGATCACCCCTCTACGCAAATCATACTGCCACGCATCCAAGAGCCTCACGCCATCCACTAAAACACAAGCCACGTGAACCATACTAAAGCCTCACCAATAGCCTCTTATATCACCGAAACAGCCCCTAATAACAGCCCTAAACATCACCGAAATAGCCCCCAAACTACACCGCAATACCACCAAAAACAGTCCCTAATAATAGCCCCAAACCGCATAAACAGCTGCCAAAAATCCATAAAAATAGCACCCCTCTTAATCGCAAAACAGTGGCCTTATACAGCAAAAACAGTGACTGATAAACAGTAGTAAAAACAGCAGCGAAACGTTGGAAAACAGCAGCCTGAGTAGTGAAAACAGCGAGGAAAGACGTAAACCAGTGAACCAGAAAATTTGCGGAGCGTTAGCCCTTCCGATCACCGTGTAACGCGAGTCCGAGAGTCGACGTAAAAGGTTAAACCTGAGGGCAATTTTTACATCTATTTTCATTCGTATTTTTATTGTTTATTATTTGCATGAGTATTGTGGAATGATATGTGTTGTGGCCCTTGAATAAAATGGAAAGTGTGTCGCCTCTTATGGTATATAGGATGGAAACCCAGACTTAAACTCCGTAGCCGAATCTGAATGGACGGTAGTGCGGTCTGTACTTGGGATACAACTCCACGTACCACTTGAGCAAACGGCACATATTTCGATTTATTTTGTCTTGTTTGTTTATTATCCGTTATTTAATTTCTACATGGTATTTGTTTGTGTAATGATGAGATAAAGCGCATGGGCTTAGTAAGTTGGATTAAAGGTCCTCAATTTCGAGGGGTTAAAATCCTTTACCACGATGCTTTGTCGTACTGGATGATGTATATTCGGTTGAATGTAAGATGTGTTCAATCGGGTATACAAAGTCCGATATTGTTGTCTTTATTTTTTATATGCATTATGTTATTAGCGCATGGGCTTAGTAAGTTGGATTAAAGGTCCTCCATGTCGAGGGGTTAAAATCCTTTACCACGATGCTTTGCCGCGCCGGATGATGTATATTCGGTTGAATGTAAGATGTGTTCAATCGGGTATACAAAGTCCGATATTGTTGTCTTTATTTTTTATATGCATTATGTTATTAGTGCATGGGCTTAGTAAGTTGGATTAAAGGTCCTCCATGTCGAGGGGTTAAAATCCTTTACCACGATGCTTTGCCGCGCCGGATGATGTATATTCGGTCGAATGTAAGATGTGTTCAATCGGACATACGAAGTTCCATATAGTTGTCTTTATTTTATATGCATTGTAATGTAATGCGCATGGGCTTATCAAGTTGGATTAAAGGTCCTCCATTTCGAGGGATTAAAAGCCTAAGGGCTACCTTTGCCACGACGTTTTGTCACGCCTCTTACTTCGTTATCTGCTTTTTGTATGTCATCTCCTTGCATAATCATGCATCACATTGCATCGCGCATGGGCTTATGAAGTTGGATTAAAGGTCCTCCATTTCGAGGGATTAAAAGCCTAAGGGCTACCTTTGCCACGACGTTTTGCCGCGCCTTTTATTTCATTATTTGCTTTTTGTATTGTCTATCTTCTTTTGCATCGCACCATGTCATGCTTATTTTAACGTATAATTGCCTCTCTAGTTATCTTTTTACATTATGCACTTAATTGCCTCTCTTTAATATGTATGCTTGTATAATTATTGCTTGTTTGCGCTTCCATGATTATCAATGCAATGTGTTTGTGAAATTATGCGCTTGCCATTATTCTGATTCAATTTTATGCATGCTTGTATGATTATTGTTTGCTTGCGTTTCCGTATCCATGAATATAATGTGTTTATGAATTTGCATGCTTGCCGTATTTCAATTTACCTTTATGCATGCAAATTTGGACATAGGTTATATGCAAATAGGTTGTATGCAAATTCGGACATAGGTTATATGCAAACTTAGATATGAGCCTTGTACTTATGCATGTGAAATAGAATACCCATTGGGAATGTATGTTGCTAGATTCGATTAAATTATTGCACAAATCACATCATTACAAGTGGCATAAGTAAGGGACCATTCTGAACCCAATGGTTTGAGGTCTTCCCTTGCGAGGGGTGATTGCAGCCTTAAATCTTTGTCCCGGTTCACACCGGGTGTCGACTCCATTATTCTCCGGTTTAGTCCCCTGCGGGCTACTCCGTACTCCCAACTATGCCGTGAGCCTAGAACATCATGCATCGCCCAGTTTCTATGTCCCACAGAAGCGGCCTCATTTCTTACTTGAAATATGTGATCTACTATGAAGAGATAATATGTCTTTACCCCCATTAGGACTCATCTCCTAATATAGTGATCATTAAAAGCCTTAGCTTATCCTAACCATGACAGACAGCACTCAGCGTCATTATCGGAATGGGAAAGAGTACAAAACTCTCTAGTGCTTGTTTTGAATTGCACAAAGTTTCTGTTGTCCCTTTTGAACCTAGATCTTGGGATCTCCAGTCAGCTAGGTTGGGTTTCCACAATGACAATTCTTAGATTATAGGCTTCAGCTCATTCCCATCGATGACTTCTCAACTTGCTCTCGAGGTAAACCTTTAGTTAGTGGATCCGCTAGGTTTCATTCGACTCAACATAATCGATCGATATTATGCCACTTGAGAGCAGTTGACCTATGGTATTATGTCTCTGACGTATGTGTCGAGACTTACCATTATACATTGTATTTTGGGCTCTCCCAATAGCCGATTGGCTTTCACAATGTATGCTAATCGCTGGTACCAGTTTGGGCCAACTAGGAATATCCTCCATGAAGTTTCTAAGTCATTCTGCTTCTTCCGATGTTTTGTCTAATGATATGAACTCTGATTCCATAGTAGACTGGGCAACACATGTTTGCCTCGAGGATTTCCATGACACGGCTGCATTACCAAGTGTGAAAACAAAGCCACTCGTAGATTTGGAATCCACTGTATCAGATATCCAGTCAGCATCGATGTATCCCCCTAGAACAATAGGATATCTCTCGTAATGTAGCCCATATTTTGAAGTTTCTTATACCTCAAAACTCTTACTATGGCTTTCTGGTGGTTATGTCCTAGATTGCTTGTATATCTACTGAGAGTGTTCACAGCTTGAGCGATATCAGTTCGTGTGCAATTCGTGAGATACATCAGACTTCCGATGATCCTCGAATACTCTAATTGCGATACACTTAAGCCAGTATTCTTTGACAGAGGAAGAGTTAGGTTAGCTACTCTCAAATCTTTCATATCAAATTTGCTGGATAACACTTTATTGGTAGAATAAATCAACTCATGATTATTACCAATTATCAGCATATCGTCTACATAGAGACAAACAATGACATATCATTTTTGAGTTGATTTGGTGTACATACACTTATCACACTCATCGGTTTTAAACCCACTTGACAACATCTCTTTGTCAATTTTCTCATGTCATTGTCTAGGTGCTTGTTTTAATCCGTACAAGGATTTTACAAGTTTGCACACCTTATGTTCTTATCCAGGAACATTAAACCATTCTGGTTGTTCAATGTAAATATATTCATCCAATTCACCATTCAAGAATGACGTACTTACATCCATTTGATGTATTTTAAGATCAATTATAGCTGCTATGGCTATGAGCATTCTTATCGATGTGATACGAATCACTGGTGAATATGTGTCAAATCAAACAATGCCTTCTTTTTGTCTATAACCTTTTATGACAAGTCTTGCCTTGTATTTATCTATTGAACCATCCGTTTTCATCTTCCTTTTGAATATCCATTTGTAGCCCAGCGGCTTACAACCTGGAGGTAGATCAACTAACTCCCAAGTATGGTTCTGTAGGATTGAATCAATCTCACTGTTAATAGCCTCTTTCCACAGTGCATCCGGAGAAGACATTGCTTCTTTATAGCTTTGAGGCTCATTTTCTAACAAATATGTCAGAAAATCAGGACCAAACGACTTAGACGTTCTAGCTCTTTTGCTACATCTAGGTTTTATTGTCTCAACGTGTCCATGTTGATCTGCCTCTTGGTCAACCTGATCACTGTCCTTAACAGTATCAACATATCTTTTGAGAGACTCTCTTCTTTGTCTTTCCTTACATGGAAATGTCTCTTCAAAAATATTGCATTCATTGATTCAATCATCACACTTGAATTGATGTCAGAAATCTCATACTTGTGTACCAAGAATCGATACGCACTAGTGTTGCAAACATATCCGAAGAATATACAGTTCAACAGTGTTCGGTCATATTCCACCTTCTTAGGTTTAGGAACCATCACATTGGCAATTGGCAAGACACCCCCATTTTTTCAGATATTTGTATGAATGTACATAACTTTTCCACAACTCATATGGTGTCTTGTCCAATCTCCTACGATGAAGCTTGTTCAGAACGTATTTTGCGGAAAGCAGGGCTTTCTCCCATAAGTTCTGAGGTAAACCAGAACTAGTCAACATGGCATTCATCATTTCCTTCAACGTTCGGTTTTGCACTCAACAATCCCGTTTGTTGAGGAGAATAAGAAGCAGGGGTTTCGTGAATAATTCCGTGCACAGAACAATATTCACCGAATGGTGAAACATATTCACCACCTCTATCGCTCTTAATTCTTTTGATTTTCTTGCCAAGTTAATTTTCAACTTCGTTCTCAGTGTATAAAGCTCTCAATAGCTTCATTTTTGCTCCTCAGCAAATACACATAACTGAATCTTGTGCTATAATCGATAAAAGTGACAAAGTACTCTTTACCGCCTCTTGTTTGCAAAATATTCATGTCACACATGTCAGTGTGTACAAGTTCCAAAGGTTCAGAACTTCGTTCTATGATGTTCTATGTATTTTTGCTTCAACCCATGCCTCACACTTATGTTGGCTATCAATGCAAATTTAGGTACAAGGTCCATGTTAATTAATGTACGCATTGTATCATAATTAACATGTCCTAACCTCTCATGCCATACATTTTGTGACTCAATAATATAAGCAGAAGTTTCAGCTTTATTAATAGCATAATTGACAGTCATTACAATGTATTTGAAAAGGCCCTCAGCGAGGTATCATTATCCTACATAGACATCATTTTTGGTCAATACAATCTTGTCAGAAATAAATACAAATCTGAGACCAAGTTCTTCCGAATATCTGGAACATGCAAACATTCTTATATGTAAGCTCTGTTCCGGATATCATTTTTAGAACAACTGTGCCTTGTCCAACAACTCTAGAGGTAGACGAGTTTCCCATTGTCAGATGATCGCCGCCTTTGACCTTCTGTTATGAGGAAAGCATCTTACTATCAGCACAGATATGACGAGTAGCCTCAGTGTCTACCCATCATTCTCTCATATTCCTAACCAAGTTGGCTTTAGTTACCACTGCTGAAAGGTTCATTTCTGAAATCTCATTAGTTAACTGTTCATCTTCAGCAACATAAGCCTCATTTTTCTTGCCATTTTCCTTAGACTTCTTGTTTCTGCAGTCCTTTATCATATGACTGCTCTTTTCACAGTTGTAGTACTTCCCCTTGAACTTCTTGTTCGCTTGGGAAGAATCAGATCCACTTTTCTTTCTTGTCTTGCTACCATTTACACCCTCAATGATGTTGGCCTTAGACTCCATAGTCTTGTAGCTGGCCTTCTCGGACATCTTGTTGTCCTCCTCGATTCTCAATCGAACACTAAGGTCTTCAAGGCTCATCTGCTTCTTTTTGTGTTTCAGATAGCTCATGAAGTCCTTCCATGATGGAGGCAACTTTTCAATTATGGTGGCAACTTGAAACGACTCACAGAGTTTCATACCCTCATCCAGTATTTCATGAATGATCAACTGCAGTTCACCCAATTGAGACATCACCGTCCTTGAATCTACCATCATGTAGTCCAGGAACCTACCCACGACAAATTTCTTTTGTCCGGCATCCTCGGTTTTGTATTTCTTCTCGAGAGATTCCCAGAGAATCTTCACAGAAGTCATGCCTTGGTACACATTGTACAGGGTATTGTCAAGACCACCCAAAAGGTAGTTCTTGCATAGGAAGTCTCCAGACATCCATGTCTGTTCTCGCTCTTCCTTGGCTATTTCCGATTCACCCTCCACAGGACCCGGAGGATCTTTGAGAAATTTAGCCAACTGGAGAGTTGTCAGGTAGAACAGCATTTTTCTCTGCCACTGTTTGAAATTTACCCCACCAAACTTCTCCGGATTTTCTCCATGAGAGACCGGTATTATGATGTTTCCTCTTGGAAAAATCAACATGGGTCAATAGGTCTACAAAAGACAAATTGCACAACGATCAACAAATGATCTTGTTCAAAGTGATATACTAAGTAACCACTTGTTGTTCTATTGGACGGTGGTTCCAATAAACACAAATCCTTGAATTTCAACTAAATATTCTATAGAAAAATGAATAACCGAATATTCCCAGAGGACGAGGGGGTCCGGAGTAACCACTTAAATCCCTGACCACTTAGACTCTTATCGCCTTTTTGACAGAATATTCTTTAAACACTTTTTCAATAAGATCTTTTAGCAATTCAAACCCAGTATTACACTTATTCAATAGCACAAACTGTATACGATATGTGTAGATATATGTGTATGTGTCAATCAAGATTGGAAGGAATTACTTGTGTATGATCACACCTTAAATTCTCAACCAATTATGCAACACACAAATAGTTTTCAATTTTATCACTATGTGTATGCTTGTGATATTGAACACCCTAATAATAAATTAAATCTATACTACCAAGATTATTGTGTTTCAGTATATGATTAACTAAGTTAATATTATTAAAACTTAAATTGATCTAAGTCTTTGCAGTTTATAACAATTCCAGGACAGATTCGTTAGTGTCGCATTCGTATCTACGTTCGAACGAGACTGTCCAGTGTGTGTATGTTCGATAACGCGTTCGAATGAAGTGATTCCAGAGAGTTCATGTTCGTATAGTGTTCGAGAACGCGTTTAAACGGAATGATTCCATATAGTTTGCGTTTGTATAGCGTTCGAGAACGTGTTTGAACGAACTAAGACGTTCAAGTTTCGTTTGAAGACGCGTTCGAACGTTCTTAGGCAGAAGGCTCGCGTTCGAGTGGCGTTTGAAGACGCGTTCGAACGTTCTTACGAAATTTCAGATTTAAGCTTTTACGTTCGTCGGGCGTTCGAACGCCCTTCGAGTTTTTCATGCATAGTCCGTATTTTTCCAGAAAATTTTCTAACCTAGCATGTGAATTACTATCTAACAACACTAGATTGATAAGTTCTTAAGATTGTTGTACATATAGTGTCATTAACCAGGAAAATAACATGCTACAAACAGATCAAACTAGAAAATCAAGTGCAAAATCCTAGAAACCCCTAAAACTTGAAAATAAAGAAAACCTGATGAAAACTTTGATCCGAGTAGAGATAATTCTCTGTCCTTAAGAACTTATCAGCCTCGTCTCGGTGCTCTACGAATTTATGGCTAATGTTCTCTCAGGATAACCTGTATTCCTCTTATTCAAGGGGGCACACCTTAACAAGATCTTGAACTTGGAATATATTGGAATTCTCTCAAACTCAAGAAAACAATATGAGACTCTCAGTTTTGGATGATTCAGATTTCTTCCTTGTGTGTTAAAAAAGAACATAAAGCTTCTTTTTATAAGCATGGAATGATGCATCAAAGGCACCCTTAGGGTTGGGGTGCAACCCTCCAAAGGGTTATACCTCTCCTATGCACCCCTTGGAGCATAAGATCATTTTACACACAATTTGATGACATGTCCCCATGGGGTACCATCCAATGGACATGTCCCGGACATGTCCCTCCTCCATCCAAATAAGTATATTTGAAGATTTTAAGAATTTCCAACAAAATATTATCAAAATGGAAATTTAATCATGCCAACAAAGTACTAACTTTAAGTTCTTACTCTCATAAATCATTGTATGTTGATTATGTCTTCAATGGTTATTATGTTGGATGAATGTCAGATTGATTATTGGAGAAAAAAATAAAATTTTGTAGTGAATTACTTGATTGAAAGGGAGTGGTGTTTAGTGCAATATAAAATTCTATCGGTATTTTGATCCAAAAATAAAGTATTTACTTGTCAAATTAAAAAAATTTAAAACATGATGATTTGTAAAGATAAGATTATTTCATTGTAATTGGAAAGTCATAGGTTCAATTAATAAAAATAGTTTATTTGTAAAAAAATAAGGATAAAACTACTTATATTAAATTCCTCAAAATTCACTGTGTAGAAAGTCGCGTGTGATGAGTTATTTTTTTATATAATTTTAAAAATTATTAGATCATTTATATAATTTTCTCCGATATAAGTGAATATAAGATGACCGGATCATATATTTTGATGCCAAATAAATTTCATTTAAGGGCCATTTCTCCCCCCAACTGCCAACCCCCCTTGTCCCCTACCATAAATGTCCAAAATATCCCTCCCTTTAACAAAAATTCACTCCCCCAATATATATATATATATATATATATATATATATATATATATTATATATATATATATATATATATAAATTTCAAAATAACATATATACTTTTTTTATATAATTTTTTTTATTTTTTAAAATTTATATTTTTTTGCTCTTTATATATCTATTCTTTTTTATTTGTTTAATAAATATTATAAATTCATATTTATTATTATTTATTTTGTGTTCATTTATTCATTTAATTTTGGTGATTCTTTTTTAATTTATTTAACACTACTTATGTATTATAAAAATATTCTCTTATATATATTATAAAAATGTATATTTAAAAAAAGTACAAATAACAACATAAAAAGTGATGTAGTTGGTGCTTGGAGTGCCAATCCCAATTGTACATTTTATTATTTATTAATAAAATAACTATATTTTTCATTTCATACCTTACAATGGTATTGTCATTGTGCGTATTAGATTGATGTATAGATAT
>SKCR01050248.1:0-39171 GCA_019454045.1 Zanthoxylum bungeanum | reverse complement strand
GCGCCGATCTTGAGGCCTTCTCCCCATCTGGTCATCTCTTTTCTCAACCAAGATTTTATTTCACGGGTTGTGCCCCCGTGTCGCCTTCTGTGTCTTCTGTTCGCCTGTCGCCCCGGGCGTGGCGTTCTTTAAACCCAGAGGTCTCCTGTACGTCTTCGTTATACTTATATCCTCCCTCTTGGAGTTGTAAAACTGTAGGAGGAGGGGTCGGGTGATTGTTCCTCCTCTTCTTCTTCCCATGTGTCTTATGATCTTCCTACCACCGCAGATCTTATCCCATAGGGGCCTCTCTTTCTGGGTCCCTCGTCTTCGCTTACATCTACTACTCTTTTCCCTCTTTCCCCATCTTTCCTCCTTTGTCCGGTCTCGGTTTCAGTTTTCTCGTTGTTTGCTCCTTCCATTCTTTCTAGTCGATCCATCATAGACCTCATGCATCTTCCATTTTTTTTCATCCAGTCCATTGCCGGACCTCCTGGTTGGTGATTTCCGCGTTCCGCCATTTGTCTTATCACGTGAACTGCTTTTTTGTGAAGTTTCCCCACAGACGGCGCCAACTGTTGACGGTGGATTTTGGTCTCAGGGTAATACAGGAATATTACCTCCGAGGGAATCCTCCTCCAACTGTGAATTTGTTTGGTTATGCGGGAAACCAAAAATAAACTTAGCGGAAAACAAGAAAATACGCCAATCAGACAAGGTGATTTAACGTGGTTCGGTGGACTTTGGGATCCGACCTACGTCCACGGACAAGAACAGGGTGGTGCTTTTTTATTACTCAAATACACTCCTCGAGTCTCTTCTTTGCTTTTACAAATCGGAGCTTTATGATTCTAATCCCTCACTCTTGTGATGATTTTTAGATGTCCCTTACACATGCTCTACCCTCCTATTTATAATAATACAGAAATCAGACTCCTATTTGCATAAGAAATCCTACTTGGACCTCCATCTTCTCTTCTTGCAGGGTTTCCTGATCCGGTACTCCTTCTTCTTCCGTATTCCCTTTTGGATTCTGACTCCTTCTCATTGCGAGAGTAGGATATCTTTCTTATCTTATCCATAAGAATGGGGTGCTGTTGCCTTGAGCACGGCCCGTTGTCTGGTCGGTCTTAATGAGGTCGGCCGTGACAATCTTTTAGCTGAGAGTGTTCCTGCCGACCTCTATAGTGCTCGGCCATCTGAACCAAAGTGGTCGGTCTTCACATGTTGTGGTCGGGTCGGCTACATGATCTCAACCAGACAGAGAATTTACCCTTTTGTCCTTGTCGTGCTGTCTTAAATGTTGTAGTGCCTGAAAACACCATCAACACAATATAACATTAAAAGGTAATAAAGTAGAAAAATAACTTTATAATAGAAATACCAAGACATTACTGAAATTATATTTTATGTGATTTTCATAAAATATACCAGGTACTTATAATCAAAAGTCTATTTGTACCTCTATTCACCCATTGTCAAATTTTTTGGGGCAAGACCGAGTTGTAGTATGTTCTAGTCTAAAGTTATGTCAGCCTCTGATTGCTTAGAATTTGATTGGACTGTAATCGAAATAAAAATAAATTATTTATTTAATTATAAGATGTCTAACTTTTAGATCTCACATCTTATATAGATTTAATGATAACAAATCATATATTAAGGGCATAATGATAATGCACATTTTCAAGTATATTCATAGGTGGCTCGATCCTTAATCAATTTAGGCGGTTGTGTAGGGCCTCACTCCAAATAAATGACACCATAAAAAATTTGTATCTATACATTTAAGTATATTATTAATTTATTATTAATTTTTATATAAAAAAAAATTTACTGATTTATTAGTTAATTGAAGTATAGATTTATAAAATTATAAAATTATTATATTTTAATAAATACTTTGATATTTCTTTTTTTCCAAAAAATAATATGATTATTTCTTTTTCTAAAAATATCTTTAATTTAACAAGACCTCGTTAATTTTTTCGCCTAAGACTCCAAAAAAGCTTAAGTTGCCTGTAGACACTGCATTTTTGCATAAAAGCCCGATGATGAGCCTCGTATGGAGGCACTACCCGATAAGTTACGGAAGTTGCGGGAAACGAACGTCGGAAGGGAAAATTCAGAAATAAGTACATCCTCAGATTTAATTCGCTTGTCTAGCCCTGGGTTCGCTAGATTAATCTCTGTTTTAACTATTACCCTCGACCCAAAACCAAGCTACACGCTCAAGCCCACCAACACCAAGCCACACGCCCAAGGCCCACAAAACCCAATCCAAAATATTTAAATCATATTTAACACATGCCAAAATCTAAACAAATCACCTTCCAAATTAAGATATTCCCCCCCACCAAAATTACACAAATTTCTTTCCTTAAATAAATTAATTAAATATACCCCATATTTGTTTGATTTATTTCTTTTTAGAAACCCTAGCACATCCAAAACCCTAACATGCACCACTATAAAAAGAACACAAAACCAAAACCCTATGGGGTTCTCTCTCTAGTCTCTCTCTTCCATCTCTCTCTATATAAACAACAACGAACCCTAAAAATTGGTGTCTGCTCACTCCCCTTGGTCACCCTCTTCACTCTCTCGGCACTCCACAAAAACAGTCTGACAAACTGCCCCCCACCGATACCACACACAGCCTGACAAACTACCCTCACCAATACCAACACACACAGCCACCTCACGCCTCTCACCCAAACCCTAAAACGCACGAACAACAGCCCCTCATCAACAAAGCCCTAAACGCCGAACACTAAAAAAAAAACAAGCCAGTTAACCCCTTCACCGAGACTTACAAATCCACAAATTGCCGCCCCAACCACGATCAAACAAACAAAAACAACACCCCCCCCAGCCAACAGTGAACGGACCAAACAAGAAACCCTAAACTCACACAAACAACTCACGGCAAAAACAGAAATAAACCTAATAACAGGCCTCTCTCTTCTCTTACCTTCTCTCGACTCACGGCCATAAAAATAACCTCACACGTTTATCTCTCTGACCCTAGAGACACGTCCATTTCCTTCAACCTACACACAGCCGCTAATGACAACACTCACTGACTCAACACACAAAAAATCATCACCACCACCGAGAACCAACCCCACTGACCGAACACTACAAACTGAACAAACAAGACCGACACAGCCAGTCCTCCACTACAAACACAACACACACGTGCCCTGCAAGTCACTCAACAGCAACAAAGCAGCCCCCACAACTGACTAAATCAGTAAGCAAACCGACAAATAACAGCCCCTTACAGCCCCAAAAAAATTAGCTCCCAAAATAGCAGCAGAAAATGCATAAAAATAGCGAGGAAAGACAGAGAAAACAACAATGAAAACAGCGAAACAGCGAAGGAAAATATCGAACCAGAAAACCAGAAAAGTTACGGAGCATTAACCCTTCCGGCGACGACGTAACGCACTTCCGATGAGCAACTTAAAAGGTAAGACCTGATGGGCCCCCTTTTATTATTTATCTTTTCAGTTATTCTTTGTCGATCACTCGCATGCATCGTTATGTTTTACGTATAGTTTCATTTGTGTGGAGTTGATGATTGCGTGCTATCTCTTGCGGTATATCGGATGGAAACCCAGACGTAAATTTCGTAGCCGAATCCGAATGGACGGTAGTGCGGTCTGTACTTGGGATACAACTCCACGTACCGCTTGAGAAACTTTCAAGCACGTGTTACATTTCGATATTAAATTTTGTGTTTATTTTTCCGCTATTTATTTTCTATGTACTGTATCTTTGTTTATGCATCGTTATTTAGTGCACATGGGCTAATCATGTGGGTTAAAGGTCCTCTATTCGAGGGAAATGCCTAAAGGCTACCTTTACCACGATGTTTTGCCGCGCCGGATGAAGTACGTTTGATTGAACGTGAGATACGTTCAGTCGGACATACGAGGTCTCATATAGATGTCGGCCGGGGTCGCATCTCTTTCATCATTATGTTATTTACTTGTTGCGTATTATTGCTTTGTTTATTCATGCATTGTTACTTGATATGCATGGGCTAATTGTAGGCATTGCATTTTTGCATGTGAAACCCGATGATGAGTCTCATTTGGAGGCACTACCTTTTGAGTCACGAAAGCCGCGAGAAACGGATATCGGAAGGGGAAATTCAGAATAAACAAGGTTCACTGTTTTCGTTCGTGCTGCGTTCGTGTATGCGTTCGAACGGCAAACAGATTGCGGGCGTTCGTGTCGCGTTCGAGGAAGCGTTCGATCGGTGTCGGTAATTCTGGTTTTGCTGCTAGCCTCACACCCCAGCCCATTTAGCTCCCCAAAGCCCATAAAACACATCCCAAATTAAATAAATAAATATTAATTTAAACATTAAATAAAATATTTAAACCATTTACCAATTAAATAAAACATTTACCAAACTTAAACTAAATCATGCCTATTTAAATAATTTGAATATATCATATACTAAAATTAAAAAGAAGATATGCCTAATTAAAATCAATCCTAACCAATTAAAACCAATCAAATATTTGACTTCCTAATCTAATAAGACATCTACCAATCTAAATATTCAACCTTCCTATCTAGCCAAGATTTGTCCCCCCCCCATCTTTGACTTCCCTTATCCAACACCAAATCAAATCCCTCTTTAATTAGCCAAATCCATTTCCTTGTCAAGCCCAACCCTTTGCCTATAAAAAGAACCCTTCACCAACCTTCTCAACCCTAGCTAGCTCATACACAACACACAGGAAAATTACAGGAAGAACACACCCAAAAACAGTAAGCAAAAGAATACAGAGGAAACGGCAGCGAAACCACAAGGAAACAGCAGCAAAACGGACTCGAAACAGTAGCTTGAGCGGCAAAACAGTGAAGGAAAAGGCAAACCAGTAAACCAGAAAAGTTGCGGAGCTTTACCCCTTCCGATCTTCGTGAAACGCGAGTCCGAGAGACGGCTTAAAAGGTTAGACCTGAGGTACTTTTCACACTCATCTTTATTTGATTTTTGTTATTTATTTTGATTGTATTTTTACTTGTTTGTTAAATCTTGTTTGTGTATGATGTGTGTTGTGGGTATTGGATGAATGGAAGAGTGTCGTCTCTTGTGGTATATAGGATGGAAACCCAAACGTAAATTCTGTAGCCGAATCTGAATGGACGGTAGTGCGGTCTGTACTTGGGACACAACTCCACGTACCGCTTGAGTAAACGGCACCCTCTTTTGTTTTGTGTTGCTTTTGTTTATTTTTCGTCACTTGAATTCTGTATGTTGTTTATTTATGCATGATTCAATCGAGCGCATGGGCTTAGTAAGTGGAATGAAAAATCCCCTATGGGGAGGGGTTAAAGCCCTTTACCACGATGCTTTGCCGCGCCGGTTGATGTGTGTTCGGTTGGATGCAAGATACGTTCAATCGGGCATACTTAGTTTGATATTATTGTCTTTATCTTTTTATGCATGGTTCAATCAAGCGCATGGGCTTAGTGAGTTAGTCCAAAGAACCTCTATTTGAGAGACGAAGAGCCTAAAAGGCCACCTTTGTGACATTACTTCGCTGCGCTGGACGAAGTGTGTTTGGGTTGAATGTACGTTCAATTGGGCATACGAAGTCCTACACTTTTATTGTCTTTATTTCATGTGTTGTGATGTGACGCGCATGGGCTTAGTATATTGGTCTAAAGGTCCTCTCTTTGAGAGACCAAGAGCCCCAAAAGGCCACCTTTACGGCAGTACTTCGCCACGCCCCTTTATTTTGTTGTTTATGTATTGCGTCCCATTTCATGCATCAGGTCTGTTCCCGTTCGAACGCGTTTACGAACGCAACTCGAACGCGCATGCATTTTGCCTTATAATGCATCAGGTCTCATTTCCGTTCGAACGCGTTCACGAACGCCATACGAACGTGAGCATTCTGTTTTATTTCTGTTCGAACGCGTTAACAAACGCCATACGAACATGAGCCTTCTGTTTCATTTCCGTTCGAACGCGTTATCAAACGCCACACGAACGCGAACCTTCTGTTTACCGTTCGAACGCGTTTACGAACGCTACACGAACGCACACACTGAACTGAGTCTGTCTTATCATATTCATGCATAATTGCCTCTTGGTTGATCTTTCTTGTATTATGTAGCCAATCATATTATTTGTATTCCTGCATTTATCCATTCTATGTGTTCTTGGGATGATATTCAAGCATGATTAGGCTGTTAGCATGTTATTTGGTTAATAGGTTCATGAGATAGTACTCAAGCATGATTAGGTTGTTCTTAGTTTTCCATATCATATGATCGAGAAATGTTCATGAGATTGCCATGTGATGTTGCATGTTATGATGACTAATTCCCTGTATGTAGAGTTAGAAGCATGATACTCTTGGAAATAAGTGTTACTTAGGCCTGATTAAATTATTACACAAATCCTTTCATTACAAGTGACATAAGTAAGGGACCATTCCGAACCCAACGGTTTGAGGTCTTCCCTTGAGGGGTGAGTGCGGCCTTAAATCTCATTTTCCCGGTTCACACCGGGTGGCGACTCCATTATTCTCCGGTTTAGTCCCCCGTGGCTACTCCGTACTCCCGACCGGGCCGCGAGCCCGGGACAGCTTGCGTCGCCCCAGATTCATGTGTTCCCACAGTCTAGCGACTCCACTGGGGATAGAGAATCGGCCCCGAAATATTGTCTTGTGATGTTTGGATTTATGTTTTAATTGATCGTGTCTATAGTGGATAAAGTAAGGGTTTAATCAAAGGTATTTTAAGGCTAGGTAATGGTTTGGTGTCTTCCTTCATTCACTACCTTTCTAGAAGGAAAAGCTGTGAAGGCACCTAGATAGCCATCTACTCGTAGCCTATTGTGATGGACTAATTTGGAGGACTCGTTGTTTATTCCTGACAACAAGCGATAAGAGCCTAAGAGGCTTGGGTATTTAAGTGAGCCTCGCTCCACCTTCCCTCTGGGGGATCTACAACGGGAAATCCATTTGACAGTCCGTCACACACCATAGCTCATTGGCACGTACCTTAGTGTATAAAAAAAGGTGCGCTCACTTGGTTGCTCGAACCCTTGAGTGGGGAGACCTAGTTGTGGGCCATCCTTCCCCGGTGAGAGCCTTTGTCTATACTCTTGCTAACCCACCCATAGACCGGGTTGGCTAAAGTAACAATTATTTCCTTGAATATGTGCTTGTGGACCATCCTCATTTGGATGCAGTTGGACTATTGTCAGAAATGCGGGCTTGCTGGGCCATTTAAACTGGGGCAAGTTCACACCTTATGACTAGTAGGCCAAAAGCTTCTGAAATGTTGATGGGCCATTATCGTAGAAATTATTATGTCATGTTTGCATCATCTTTCTTCTATGCTTGTGTTTGGGAACATCGTTGTTTGGATCCATTTGGACCATTTATCATGGGATATGGGCTTGTTGGGCCATTTAAACTGGGACAAGAACGTATTTCATGACTATTGGGCCAAATGCTTCTAAGTGATTGATGGGCCACTTTGTGATTGTGTTCGGAACGTTACCATTTGGTTTAGTCGGGCACCTTGTCATGAGATGTGAACTCATTGGGCCATTTAAACTGGGATGGGTTCACTCCTATGACAATTAGCCCGAAAGATTCTAAAATGATAACGGGCCGATTTGCTTGAGAGTTATAATTGATTTAGTATGTTATATATGTTACATGCATCTCATGCACCTCATACATACATATATCATGTTAACACTATCTATGTCTCTAAAAGACATCATAGATACCGTTTGGGTTAGAGAATGGATAAGACTCACTAAAAGAACAAGTATGAGTGAATCTGATAATGAGGTGTCCCGTATGGATCAGTTAGAGAACGGTCTCGCCAAGATCACTGAACATTTGCAGGCTTTGACTACTGCTATGGCTGGTATAGCTGGGTCTCGTGCCGGGGTTAATTCTGGGGATGTGAGGCAAGAGGAATCTCCGAACATATTGGGGGATGATACCCCCGCTTTTGATGATGATATGGCAGAGTATGCAGCAGGCAGAGTATCTGGGTCTCAGGCAGAGTTACAGAAACTCCGGGATCAGGTTGAGTCGGTTATCCGCAAGATGAGGGTAATAAGAATGAGGATCTGCTGGATTATGACACACTGACTTTCGAGGAACAGTTGTCGGCACAGTTCAAGATGCCTGATATGGCTAATATTAACGGGAATGGGGATCCAATGGTGCATCTCCGACAGTTTGTATCAGTCATGAGTTCAGTTGGCCTGTCTCAGCGCCAAGTGCAGAAAATGTTTGGAATGTCGCTTGAAGGAGCTCCCGTGGTGTGGTACCACAGCTTGGAGAAGAAAGTAAAGGAAGATTGGAGGGAGTTAGCTGATGCTTTCCTGAAACAGTATGTCACGGACCTGAAGATTGACTTGTCGCTCCGCGACCTGGAAAATACCAAGCAGAAGCCGGAGGAAAGCTTCAAAGACTATGTGGATCGCTGGAGGAGCCAGCTTCTGAAAATGCAGACTCGGCCCTCAGAAAAGGACCAGATCAAAATGATCATCAAGGGCACCAAACCCTGTATCTATGGTAAACTGAGGAGGATGACCTCAATGATCAATGACTTTCGACAGTTGAGGGAAACTGTTATGGATATTTAAGAAGATGAAGTAGAAAATCGGAAGTTCTATGGACAAAATAGAAGGAATTTTGGAGGACCTCCTGAGACCAAGCCCACTACTTCCGAGGTCGCCGCCATCAAGAATAGGCGCTTTTCTAACTTAGGTAGACCCTTGTCCAAAGTACTCGAGAAATTAACCAGGGAATGACTCTTAAAACCCTTGGAACCTAGACCACTCCCAAATCCTCCTCCACCAAGCCTCAATATGAACCGTTACTGCCATTTCCACCAACAACCCGGTCATGACACCGACAGCTGTACCCGTCTCCGCCATGAGATCCAAGACTTAATTGACTCCCACAAGATACCTGACCCAGAAAGAGAACAACCCAGCACACACAGGAATCATCTACCAAATTACCACTCCGTCCCCCACCACCATGATCAACTATTGGTTTGCCTGAAACCTTTGTCCTCCAAACCCTCAACCAAAAGCTTCTCACATGGGATAAGGGATAACGATGATGAAGAACCATGGGCTGAGGAAGAAGGCACTGCTGTTTCTCCTATTTTATCTTGCATTTTAAAAGACATTGATTTTGTTTACCTGTTCGAACTTTTTATCAACAATAATAAAGGCGATCATTTCATTTATCTGCCTAAGTCTATTCCTTTCAAACTTGCAACATGAGTGTATTCAATCTTGGTACTATAACGCTCAGACAGAAGAAGAAGCAAGCAGAAAAGATAAGTTGGCTATTAAGAAATTGGGAAATGAAGACTGTAAGACTGTTAGGCTTGGAAAAGGAGATGAGTTCACAAACCAATCAGTGAGCAGATTGAAGTGGTACTTTGCCTAAGGAAGAAAAGACCTAGTAGTCATCAAGTGGATTGACAGAAGACCTAACCCAACGGGATAGGAAACTCATACATGCATACACGTAACCTATATTGCATCTTTTTGTGTTTGTTCTTTTTGTGTAAATAGATGTTGAAGACGGAAAAAAGCGAGCAGTAAGCCAATCAGAGATAGTAAAAGCACAGTATTTGATCTGGGCAGTAATCTGAAGATTGAGGTCCCAATGAAGTTAGGTTCCGGGTATGGGTCTCGGGGAGCGAGGCTCCACATCACATCATATCAGCTTGGGGGCGAGGCCCATATCGGCTGAGGAGCAAGGCTCCACATTGTACCAGCTTGGGGGAGAGGCCCATATCGGCTGGGGGAGCGAGGCTCCACATCACATCATATCAGCTTGGGGGCGAGGCCCATATCGGCTGAGGAGCAAGGCTCCACATTGTACCAGCTTGGGGGCGAGGCCCATATCGGCTGGGGGAGCGAGGCTCCACATCACATCATGTCAGCTTGGGGGCGAGGCCCATATCAGATGAGGAGCGAGGCTCCACATCATCATCAGTTTGAGTTGAAGCCCATGTCAGCTAGGGGGCGAGGCCCCACTTCAGTATCAGTTTGAGGGCGAGGCCCATATCAGCTTGGGGGCGAGGCCCCATTTCAGTATCAGTTTGAGGGCGAGGCCCATATCAGCTTGGGGGCGAGGCTCCACTTCAGTATCAGTTTGAGGGCGAGGCCCATATTAGTTCAGTATCAGTTCGCTAAGTATGGCATCGGACTACAGCGACGCCCTAGGTACGGGGTCAGCACGCCAGGTACGGCATGTAGACTATGTGGATTATGAAGATTGTGTGGATTACCGTGGATTTTGTGGACTACCATAGACTATTAGGGATTATGTGGACTACCGAGGACTATCGTGAAGAGTTGTGGAATACCGTGGACTATTGTGGATGACGTGGACTACCGTTGACTATTGTGAAGAGTGTGGACTATTGTGGATTACAGTGGATTATGTGGACTACCGTGGACTACCGTGGACTATTGTGAAGAGTTGCAGACAATCATGGACTACTATAAAGAGTTGTGGACTACTGTGGATTACCGTCGAGTATGTGGACTACTGCGACGCCCTAGGTATGGGGTTTAGCACGCCAGAAACGGCACATCATCAAATTCAGTTTGGAGCAGCATCAGCTCAGCTCGAGGCAGCTAGCTAGCCAGGTAAGTAAAAATGCATTGCATAGACTTTGATAGAACTGTCACGGTCACACACTGCACAAGCCCCATCAAAGTGAGGGCGACTGTAGGCATTGCATTTTTGCATGTGAAACCCGATGATGAGTCTCATTTGGAGGCACTACCTTTTGAGTCACGAAAGCCGCGAGAAACGGATATCGGAAGGGGAAATTCAGAATAAACAAGGTTCACTGTTTTCGTTCGTGCTGCGTTCGTGTATGCGTTCGAACGGCAAACAGATTGCGGGCGTTCGTGTCGCGTTCGAGGAAGCGTTCGATCGGTGTCGGTAATTCTGGTTTTGCTGCTAGCCTCACACCCCAGCCCATTTAGCTCCCCAAAGCCCATAAAACACATCCCAAATTAAATAAATAAATATTAATTTAAACATTAAATAAAATATTTAAACCATTTACCAATTAATAAAACATTTACCAAACTAAACTAAAATCATGCCTAATTTAAATATTTGAATATATCATATACTAAAATTAAAAAGAAGATATGCCTAATTAAAATCAATCCTAACCAATTAAAAAACCAATCAAATATTTGACTTCCTAATCTAATAAGACATCTACCAATCTAAATATTCAACCTTCCCTATCTAGCCAAGATTTGTCCCCCCTCAATCTTTGACTTCCCTTATCCAACACCAAATCAAATCCCTCTTTAATTAGCCAAATCCATTTCCTTGTCAAGCCCAACCCTTTGCCTATAAAAAGAACCCTTCACCAACCTTCTCAACCCTAGCTAGCTCATACACAACACACAGGAAAATTACAGGAAGAACACACCCAAAAACAGTAAGCAAAAGAATACAGAGGAAACGGCAGCGAAACCACAAGGAAACAGCAGCAAAACGGACTCGAAACAGTAGCTTGAGCGGCAAAACAGCGAAGGAAAAGGCAAACCAGTAAACCAGAAAAGTTGCGGAGCTTTACCCCTTCCGATCTTCGTGAAACGCGAGTCCGAGAGACGGCTTAAAAGGTTAGACCTGAGGGTACTTTTCACACTCATCTTTATTTGATTTTTGTTATTTATTTTGATTGTATTTTATTTGTTTGTTAAATCTTGTTTGTGTATGATGTTGTTGTGGGTATTGGATGAATGGAAGAGTGTCGTCTCTTGTGGTATATAGGATGGAAACCCAAACGTAAATTCTGTAGCCGAATCTGAATGGACGGTAGTGCGGTCTGTACTTGGGACACAACTCCACGTACCGCTTGAGTAAACGGCACCCTCTTTTGTTTTGTGTTGCTTTTGTTTATTTTTCGTCCACTTGAATTCTGTATGTTGTTTATTTATGCATGATTCAATCGAGCGCATGGGCTTAGTAAGTGGAATGAAAAATCCCCTATGGGGAGGGGTTAAAGCCCTTTACCACGATGCTTTGCCGCGCCGGTTGATGTGTGTTCGGTTGGATGCAAGATACGTTCAATCGGGCATACTTAGTTTGATATTTTGTCTTTATCTTTTTATGCATGGTTCAATCAAGCGCATGGGCTTAGTGAGTTAGTCCAAAGAACCTCTATTTGAGAGACGAAGAGCCTAAAAGGCCACCTTTGTGACATTACTTCGCTGCGCTGGACGAAGTGTGTTTGGGTTGAATGTACGTTCAATTGGCATACGAAGTCCTACACTTTTATTGTCTTTATTTCATGTGTTGTGATGTGACGCGCATGGGCTTAGTATATTGGTCTAAAGGTCCTCTCTTTGAGAGACCAAGAGCCCCAAAAGGCCACCTTACGGCAGTACTTCGCCACGCCCCTTTATTTTGTTGTTTATGTATTGCGTCCCATTTCATGCATCAGGTCTGTTCCCGTTCGAACGCGTTACGAACGCAACTCGAACGCGCATGCATTTTGCCTTATAATGCATCAGGTCTCATTTCCGTTCGAACGCGTTCACGAACGCCATACGAACGTGAGCATTCTGTTTTATTTCTGTTCGAACGCGTTAACAAACGCATACGAACATGAGCCTTCTGTTTCATTTCCGTTCGAACGCGTTATCAAACGCCACACGAACGCGAACCTTCTGTTTACCGTTCGAACGCGTTTACGAACGCTACACGAACGCGCACACACTGAACTGAGTCTGTCTTATCATATTCATGCATAATTGCCTCTTGGTTGATCTTTCTTGTATTATGTAGCCAATCATATTATTTGTATTCCTGCATTTATCCATTCTATGTGTTCTGGGATGATATTCAAGCATGATTAGGCTGTTAGCATGTTATTTGGTTAATAGGTTCATGAGATAGTACTCAAGCATGATTAGGTTGTTCTTAGTTTTCCATATCATATGATCGAGAAATGTTCATGAGATTGCCATGTGATGTTGCATGTTGTGATGACTAATTCCCTGCATGTAGAGTTAGAAGCATGATACTCTTGGAAATAAGTGTTACTTAGGCCTGATTAAATTATTACACAAATCCTTTCATTACAAGTGACATAAGTAAGGGACCATTCCGAACCCAATGGTTTGAGGTCTTCCCTTGCGAGGGGTGAGTGCGGCCTTAAATCTCATTTTCCCGGTTCACACCGGGTGGCGACTCCATTATTCTCCGGTTTAGTCCCCCGTGGCTACTCCGTACTCCCGACCGGGCCGCGAGCCGGGACAGCTTGTGTCGCCCCAGATTCATGTGTTCCCACACTAATCATGTGGGTTAAAGGTCCTCTATTCGAGGGAAATTCCTAAAGGCTACATTTACCACGATGTTTTTTACCGCCCCGGATGAAGTACGTTTGATTGAATGTGAGATACGTTCAGTCGGGCATACGAGGTCCCATATAGATGTCGACCGCGGTCGCATCTCTTTCATCATTATATTATTTACTTGTTGCGTATTATTGCTTTGTTTATTCATACATTGTTAGTTGATGCACATGGGCTAATCATGAGGGTTAAAGGTCCTCTATTCGAGGGAAATGCCTAAAGGCTACCTTTACCACGATGTTTTGCCGCGCCAGAAGAACTATGTTTGATTGAATGTGGAATACGTTCGGTCGGGCATACGAAGTCCCATATAGATGTCGGCTTTGGTCGCATCTCTTTTATTATTATTTTATTTACTTGTTGCGTATTATTGCTTTGTTTATTCATGCATTGTTACTTGATGCGCATTGGCTAATCATGAGGGTTAAAGGTTTTTTATTCGAGGGAAATGCCTAAAGGCTACCTTTACTACGACGTTTTGCGCGCGGATGAAAGTGTGTTTGATTGAATGTGGAATACGTTCAGTCGGGCATACGAAGTCCCATATAGATTTCAGCATTGGTCGCATCTCTTTTATTATTATGTTATTTACTTGTTGCGTATTATTGCTTTGTTTATTCATGCAATTTTATCTAGTGCGCATTGGCTAATCATGATGGATTAAAGGTCCTCTATTCAAGGGAAATGCCTAAAGGCTGTCTTTACCACGATGTTTTGCTGTGCCGAACGAAGTATGTTTGATTGAATGTGGAATACGTTCAGTCGGGCATGCGAAGTCCCATATAGGTGTTGGCTTTGGTCACATCTATTTTATTATCATTTACTTTTTGCGTATTATTGCTTTGTTTATTCATGTATTGTTATCTTGTGCGCATGGGCTAATCATGTTGGGTTAAAGGTCCTCAATTCGAGGGAAATGCCTAAAGGCTACCTTTACCATAGTTTGCCGCGCCTTTCTTCTATTGATCTCGCTATTAACCTTTTTTGGTTGTTATTTTCCACTTTTCATTTTCACATTCATGCCGTGTTAATGCTTGAGTTTTGCCTCTCGCGGTATATCGGATGGAAACCCATACATAAATTCTGTAGCCGAATCCGAATGGACGGTAGTGCGGTCTGTACTTGAGATACAACTTCACGTACCCGCTTGAGAAACATTCACGCATGTGTTTGTGTCATTTTAGATACCATTTTGGTAATCTCGTTCGAACGCGTTCTCAAACGCTACTCGAACGCATGCATTCGGCCTTATCATGTTCGAACGCATTTCCAAACACTACTCAAACGAATGTGCATGCAGTGAATCGACTTCTCTTCCTCATATTTGATGCATGTTTGCTTCTTTGGTTATTTCTTTTGCATTACATACTTAATCATCTCACTTTATTATTGACGCTTTTTACCGTTATTATTTATCTATATTTTCGCATTTCTTTATTTGATAAGTTTATGGAATTATGCGCTCGTTTTTATTTTATGGGTGTGCAAACTTGTGTGTTGATTAAATTATCTTGTATGTGTTGCATAAGACTTGTTACACTATTGCATAAATCCTTTCATTACAATTGGCATAAGTAATAGCCCATTCCAAAACCAACGGTTTGAGGTCTTCCCTTGCGAGGGGTGAGTGCGGCCTTAAATCATTTCCCAGTTCACAATGGGTGGCGACTCTTTTATTCTCCGATTTAGTCCCCCCGTGGGCTACTCCGTACTCCCGACCGGGCCGCGAGCCCGGACAGCGTCGCCCACCTCTGTACCATGTCTACACTGCCCCTGAGTATATCATGGACATCAAACATAAAAAATGAGCTCAAGATCAAAAGAAATCAAGTGGAGCTCAACAAGTTACAAGATAAAGAAGATTAGCTTAAAGTATATTTCTTTATAATCTTATAATGCTTGTGTAGAATAAGGTTATGTATAATAAGCACTTAATCTTTTTTTATGTGCACATCTTATAAAATTGCATGTTTTCATCAAATATGAAAGGCTTTTTTTCTTAATTGTCAAATTGTTTTCAAGTTTCTAGAACTTAAAAGAAACATGGGTTGTTTTATGAAAAAATCATTGTTTGAAACATTTGTGTTTAAATTATATTATCTTTTGGTTTTGAAATAGGAACAAAAATGTAAGTTTTTTCAAAGTTTCAACACTGGTCGAGCGTCATATGGACTTAGATCGGATAACCCGTGGACGTCCCATATTGGTCTAAAATAAGGCGGAAAATAAACTTTGAAGAACCAAACTTCGATTAACCGAAGTCTAAAGTTCAATTAACCAAACTTGACTTTGGTCAATCAAAGTGTAGAGTTCGATTAACCAAACTCTACATAATCTAGTTGTTATTTTATAACGGCTAGTGAAACCATATATCTGGTCCTTCGATGTAGGACATCCGAAGAGTGTTGAAAAGGCATAATGGCTAGTTTTTGAGCCCATCTATAAATTGAATCACTTGGGATTATTTTCCTCTTGATTTATATTTCGATCATCCAAAGAGCTCAAAATTTCTTATTTATAATCAAGTTCAAACCAAATACTTAACTTGTGTAATATGCTCACTTTAGGAGCTTGTTTATTTGTTGGAACTTTGTCTCTATTTGATTTGTATCATCAAACACCTGGCTCATCTTCGATCCCATAAAGAAGAATGTAAAGGTTTGATTCATACTCGAAAGTTGGATTGAGTCATCTTCGAACCCGATAAAGAGGAAATTGTGAGGGTTTTATTGACACTTAGGAAGCCAAGTATCATAGTGAATCCTTTTGCAGGTTGTTTGAGGTGTGGATGTATGCGAGATTGTCGAACCACGTAAAAATTACTGTGTATACAATCTCTCTAACTCTATACTTTGTATTATTATTACTTTATTGAGATATTTGGGTATATATTTTAAATTGAATATTTGAGATAACATAATTAAATTGGTTATAATTTTTTTGACTATTGATCAAAATATAATCTATTATGATTGTTTGTGGATGGTGTTAGGGGATCGTGGGCTGAAGCTGGCACGCAAGTAAAGTGAAATTGAGAATAATTGTTAGTTCATGAGGTATTGTCTACCATATAACAAATAACTAGGAGGCTAAGCCTACCATATAACAATACAATAATAATTAGGAGGCTTAGCCTACCATAAATATTATTAATAAAATAAAGTAATAAGACACAGATTCAATGTGAGGGAAACATCCACGGGCAAAAGTATAAGGATTTCACTATGGTGGAAAGAATTTTAAAACCTCTCTCTAAACTCAATGAGTTGACAATCTCACACTCTCTTAGAATAGGAGAACAACTCTCTCACAAACTCTTAAGAAGAAACTATATTTTCTCTCTTAGAATACATAGGATGTGGTTGAGAATGGGATGATGAAAATAATGAAATGTGTTAGGGTTGGTGCTCAAAGTGCCAATCCGGATCATATTTATGTCTGATTCATAAATACGAGCAATTTCATTTTCCATAATATTACTTAATTTAATGGTAGCACTCTTATCTTTTATACATTTATTCGATCTAATTACGATTAGGTATCTGATTATGATTAGATCAAAATTGAATCTGGTTCAGTGATACGTGTATATTAGACAAAGACCCTAGGATTTACAATATAGTACGCAGTTACAACGTAGTTTGTAATTGACATTGGGAAGCGCACTATTAGATGTATATCCTTAAATAAAGTTCCTGGTCAAGATTTACTAACACGGGTCTGTTAGTAAAATCCGCTGAGACCAGTATATGTCGTATATCGTGACTTGGTCCGATGGTTTATCCCAGTGAACCATGAGTTTTGGGAGACTCGTATAGATTTGTATGTGTTTATTTGATAAGACACTGAACGAATCACTGAATATTTTCTAATAGATGATACACCAACGTCAATAGGAATCTTCTCGAGTTGAGCGAGCATAATGATCCTTCTACTTGAGATACCATATTGGGATATATGAGTTATCCTCCACACTTAGATGGCAGTCACGTCACCAATCTATTCATGATTAGACCTCCGCCTATTCGTTGGGTGTGGACTGATGCTCGTGATATCCAGTGCATATCAAGATAGGATCCGTCAGTCCCGTGTACAGGGCATAGGCATCCTCACGTGTTTACGATCTAGTAAATCTATGGCCGTGGTATAACTTTGGAAATCAGTTCTGAGTGTTATTTAGAGCTCGTAAATTGAAAGTCGACTGTATTATACCAAACAAATTTGACGTTTTCATCTATATCCCAGGTATAATACGGATAGCCTGTGACATAGGGATTATACGTATGCAATGATATCGGCTTTCATAGTTTAGCGAGATTATCTGTGGTCGTCATAATCCATGAGTGAGGTGGATTATGGACACGAATTAGATTTCATGACGGATAAACCTAAACTTAGAGAGTCCCACAATATGAAGTGTACTCGTTGAGCACTTGAGCAACATGATATGAATAATACAGATTATTCATAATACTTCACCGGATTAAGTAAGTTAATTCGGATCATTTAATCGGTTAAACGACAACACATGCATATAGGCATTTTTGGTCAATTGTAATTATTGTGTATTTTTATTTGATACATAATACGATTAGATACACATTAATTATTCTTCAAATGAGATTTTGACACATGCCAAAAATATATGTATTTTTTATTTATTGAAAATAAAATACATATATAATAATAATTATTTTAATTGATTATTTGAATATTTAATTGTTAAATATTTATATGATTAATTAATTAAAAATTTTCCATAAATGTTATGGAATTTGTCCAATTATGATTGGTTCAATGGCATGACTTTATTAAGCTTAGATGTTCAAATTTGATTTGTCCACCTTTGAGCTTATCTTGTTTGCTTTTTAATTTAATGAAATTAAAAATACAAAATTCCAAAAATACCCTCAAAAAGTCGGTCATGTATATTAAATGAGGGAAATTATTTTCTTCATCTTCTAAGCTCCATTCGTGGCCGAAAACTTCCTCTAAAAATGGGTTTCAAAATATGTTTGCTAAATCCATGAAGAAATGAAGGAAAATCAAGAAAAAAAAAGACTAAGGATTTAGGAGATTTAAGGTAAGTCTTAAAAACCCTAAGCTTGGAAATTTGATTTCTTATTTCTTGATGATTTAGAAATGTTCTAGGGTTCCTTCAATTCTGAAAATTAGGGATTTTGGTTGTGGTTGTTGAATTAGAAGCTTATATGCATGTGTGAAGTGTATTTGGATGCAATTAGTGTCCAATTTAATCAATTGTTGATGAGTTGCTATTCTAGAGTGTTATGACCACTCTTGTGACACCTAGAATTGTTCTTGGGTTGTTCATGTGTGGTGACTTTGAATTGGTGTTTTGATTAATTGATTTAATCTTAAAAATTTATATTTAAAGCATGAAAAATCATTAATTTGTGTTCTGGATCAGATCTAGAAAATTCAGTGCATATGTTGATGTATTTGAAGTTATATTAATGTATTGGATGTGTTTTGGGAGTTGGAATAATTTTCGGAAATTATTTCCGAGTTGAAATAAGCGAAAATGGCCAAAAACGGCGTTACCGAGTGACTTTTGAGTCAACCGGGCGACGGCTGCCCAAACAGTGAATCCATCACTGTTCAGGCAGCCCATGAACTGCCATGACACTATTGGGGCTGACCTGGGTAGTTCCCATAAGTATTGAGTGGTCGGTTCGGTCAAAAACGTGTTTTGCGTCATTTTACGAAAAAACGGTTTTCGTAAAAGTTTCGCGACGTTTCAACCTTATTTATGTTGATATTTGATATTGAATAAATATGTTTAGGTGAAATATGAATAAATTATTCATATTAGATATTGAATAATTTATTCGGTAATTTGAAAAAGTTTTAAATTACAATTTCACCCGAACCGCGCTTCCGCTGCGCCCATCGCCCAAAACCCCAACAAAAATGGTATCAGAGCGGGTCTGATGTTTCATCCATTACATTATTCATGCTTGATATTTGATATTTAATCCAATTTTAATGTTCGCACATGCATGTAATCTAGATATGTTTCTTTACTTTTCGGTTCTACGTTAACGGAAAATATAACGGGAATTTAATGGTTAAATTGTGTTATATTTTCTAAGGTATAATTGAATTGTTTAGAAAATGATTTAGATTAAAATTCTGCATTTGATATAGAGTTGAGTTTCTTGGGGGAAATCCCCGCTTAGAAATTAGGTTGTAAAGTGACGTGTATTGGATACATGTTTCTTGGTTCGTCTTGTCAGTACGGTATATGGGTATCTTTCTATGGCTGCATCCGAGATCGTGCCAAAGTTGTGAGGGTGTAGGTTATAGAATTATTATCCATACCGGTTGTATATTGATACTGGACAAATTCAAGTGAAAATGGAAATCATGAACATGCCAAAGCTGTCAGGACTACATCGGTAGCTTGAGTTTGTCATTGACAAGTGTAGCCTTGATACGCTTTCTTGTGAACGTGCCAAAGCTGTCACAACGAGAAATGGTCAGGACCAAAACCATGAGTCACTGGTGAGTGATTGACAAATAGTTGTCTACCTAATGAATATATGTAGGCGAGATCGTGCCAAAGCTATGAGTCGAAATATATTCATGGGATTCTACTCTCACTATGGAATTCGATTTAATTATTGAATTCCCGTTGTCCGTTGGGGATTACGGTATTACGTAAAGTAGTGGGAGACACTGCTGAGTTTAAAATCCATAACTTAAGCAGTGTGTAATTTTATGGAAAATACCGCTTTCGTTTTCCTGAATTCTATATTGTTTATAGATTTATACTTCTTATCCACTGCATGCTTATTACTTGAATAGGTTTTCTGACTTTACTTATGCTTGTGTAATTCTAGAATAGGTTCTAGAAAGACAGTAGACAAAGATATTGTTAGATTAGTTTAAACGATCGGGAACTGTTGTTCCGATTTCCTTGTAAATCAAGATGGTTTGTGACTTAGTTACTAAGTTACGATTAGATAATCTAATTAGATATCTTTTTGGATAATAGTCTTGAAGGAATAGGTTCTTGTGTAGTAAGAATTGACACGAACTAGTTCATGTCTCGAGATTCTTGACTGGCATTAAGAAAACCCCTTTAGTATTTTTTTATCTTATAATGATATTTCTTGGCTTTTAGTGACTTTTAGAAGTCACGTGTTTGACACAGTTTGCTAATCAATTATTTGCAATTGTTGTGAATAATTGAACACAAATTATAAAACATAAGAAATGAGATGTGCATAGTTGTGTATAGAGAATATCGATTCTCACAATACGACAACTATATGTATTGGATACCGGATCTCCCGTCTAGTTATTTAAAATAATGTTTAATAAATGTTTTGATATTTGATATCAGAACTTATGACTATTGGATAGTTACTTGTTCTTTATAAACAGTTGTTACATATTTTAATACGACTAGTAGTGTCATTAATGAAAAGATAAACATTAAGAAAATGTTCGGTTAAATAAATAACTTAGAACTGTGCTTTATGAGATTTTATCATATAAGTATTGGATGCTTGTTCCATATGGTAAGGATGGTCTGATATGAGTTCACACCACATATCCTTATCCATTTAATGAATATTGTATTCAGGATGTGATTTAAATCTCATTTAACCGATGATCGTCATTGGACCACAAGATTTATTAGACTAATACATTGGATGTATGTGGTTTAATGAATTAGTAATTGCCTTAGATAGTTTTTTTTACTCCGTAACTTAGTTAATGAATTGTCATGACTTAGTTACATGTTTCTGATAGAGAATATATTGAATGTCTTGAATTGTTCAAGAACTTTCAATATGTTTATGAGGAAACGCGGATAGAATATTTTGAATGGTTCAAAGATATTCTATTAGAAGTATTAAAAACTATGAAATTCATAGTGAGTCTTTGAATTATTCAAAGATGTTTGATATGATCAAACACATGAATTTAAGGCAATTAGTTCTAAAGATATTTAATGAATGTGATTCTTACTCAATATTAAACTTCAACGATTTCATTTTGATGAAATTGGTCAGTGGGAGTAATCGAATCTTATATGATTTAATTCGTTGATATTGAGTGTTACCAAATTAGTTTTCAATACTCTTGGGGTTATGCTATAGTAACACTAATTCACTCTTTAATTAAGGTTCCATTCGTTTCTACAGTTACATATATGATATGTATAGTAGAAAATTCGAATCTTGAAAAGTTTGAGATTTGAAACTTTCTTTTGTATAATGGTTATATAATTGAAAGTACTTGCGCCTTGGAGGTACAAGTAAAATTTTATCATTTATTATATTTAATAGAATATTGATTCTATTTGATAGAATATCTTTTCTACGATCTCGAGTAATAAATTATTTTATTACTTAGTATGTAACATTAGATGTTAACAATTATAGAAAAGACTTAACTTAGTGAAGTCAAATGTGGGAGTTATAAACTTTAGTGGAACTACATAATTAATAAGATGAAATGACCCTTAGACAACTTCTGTATAAGTCCAATGGGATGCCAGAATCATTTACAAAGTATTTGATACTTATTGGTTCTGTTGTTTTCTTATCGAAGAAAATTATCATATAACTTGTAGTGGGAGAGATATTTGATATCGATTTCGGAAATTACCATTGAACCATAGGTTTATGATTGTTCATAGCTTACTACGATCAATTTTAGAACATGATTGCGCTTTCGGTATGAATCGTTCATATAATGTACAAATTGTTTGCGCATTAAAAGCAAAGTGAGCTCGATAAAGGTTTGACCTTTATAGTATGACAGTGATAAAGTTATACTCAGTAGTCTATTGTAGATTCTAAGAAAACTTGTCTCAAGTCGCACTGATTCAATAATTAAGGATATGTTGGTTAATGTTATTATTAAACTATGTATTTTGGCTAAAAAATGCAAAGTGGAGTTCTTGAGTGATTTCTTCGAATGAGAGATCCATCATGATTTCTTTATTTGAAGAATTCATTCTAGAATGGCCCTAGAGTTTGTATTCTGTTGAGATCACAGTTTGATATACTAGCTTATAGAGCCTACTGTAGACTCAGATAAGCTTTCCGGAAATTCGTGTTCTCTGATTTTGATATTAGTCAGATTATCTGGTTTTATCGAAGTATAGAGAATACGTATTTGTCAGAAGGGTCAGTGGGAGCGTACAAATTTCTTTCTAGTATTATATATCCCAAGTCTTCTTTTCTCTGTGGAAATAGTGAGAGTAGTCTCTGTTATATTTGATATAAAGTTTTATATAAGATATAAAACTAAGAGACTTGTGAGATACTCTCATTAGTCGCATATTAGATATGATCTAATAAAGGACACAGTAAGACTATCTGTATGACAGTTAGTATAACTGTTTGACAGTTAACGTGTCTTTTATATATATAGTATCCGTCTTTCATAAAGGATGATCCATTTGTCGAAAGAAAGATTCATTAGAATGTCTAGTCAATATTATGCATCATAAGATGATGGCGTAATGAATACTATATTATGTGCGATTAAAATATCAATTTAATCGTAATTGTTACGAGTTATTTTGATGTGTTGTAGACCATATGATGGATCTTGAAACATGTTCTTTGTGATCTTTGAGATATTAAGAACGATTTTCCTATTCATGGAGAATTTAGTCTGCAACCATAAGGTCAAATTAGTTTTGATCCTAATTATGACGTTAGATGGTCTATGTCATATAAAGTTAGAAAAGATGCAGTGGGAGTGTCACTGTTGATTCTACTGAATTAGTGGAATCAGTTGCAACTTTTGAAGTATTGACTTTTGAAGTTGCAAAGTGACCCTATAGATTAGAAGTATTCATATTGGTATAGTGCTTGCGGTTGTCTTAAAGTATTTGGATTTGAACTCTAAATACATAGATAACTTAATAGCTATAGCACATTACTAATATAGCATCTAAGTCATACTAACGTGGAATTTGGATTCTACAAAATATGAATGATGATGGCTTAGGAAAGCAGTTGGGTTTATTAGACAGACTAGATTTGTTAAAGCAGGCTTACTTGTTGTTGCCTACCTCTTGAGTGATGGTGAGCTCTTGAGGGCCATGAGTATGCGATACATATTAATATGTGTATAGGATACCATGGATTAGCACTAGAGCAAGTGAGAGAAATTGTTAGGGTTGGTGCTCAGAGTGCTAATCCGGATCGTATTTATATCCGATTTATAAATACGAGTAATTTCATTTTCCATAAAATTACTTAATTTAATGGTAGCACCCTTGTCTTTTATACATTTATTCGATCTAATTACGATTAGGTATCTGATTATGATTAGATTGAAACTGAATCTGGTTCAGTGATATGTGTATATTAGACAAAGACCCTAGGATTTACAATATAGTGCGCAGTTACAACGTAGTTTGTAATTGACATTGGGAAGCGCATTATTAGATGTATATCCTTAAATAAAGTTCCTGGTCAAGATTTACTAACACGAGTCGGTTAGTAAAATCTGCTGAGACCAATACATGTCGTATATCGTGACTTGGTCCGATGGTTTATCCCAGTGAACCATGAGTCTCGGGAGACTCGTATAGACATGTAGGTGTTTATTTGATAAGACACTGAACAACTCACTGAAGATTTCCTAATACATGGTACACCAACGTCAATAGGAATCTTCTCGAGTTGAGCGAGCATAGTGATCCTTCGACTTGAGATACCACAGTGGGACATATGAGTTATCCTCCCCACTCAGATGGCAGTCACGTCATCGATCTATTCATAATCAGACCTCCGCTTGTTCGTTGGGTGTGGACTGATGCTCATGATATCTAGTGCGTATCAAGATATGATCTGTCAGTCATGTGTACAGGGCATATGCATCCTCACATGTTTACGATCTAGTAAATCCATGGTTGTGGTATAACTTCGGAAATCAGTTCCGAGTGTTATTTAGATATCTTAAATTGAAAGTCGACTGTATTATACCAAATGAATTTGACGTTTTCATCTATTTTCCAGGTATAATACGGATAGCCTGTGACGGAGGGATGATACGTATGCAATGACCTCGGCTTGCATAGTTTAGCGAGATTATATGTGGTCGTCATAATCAATGAGTGGGTGGATTAAGGACACAAAATTGGATTTCATGACGGATAAACCTAAACTTAGAGAGTCCCACAATATGAAGAGTACTCGTTGAGCACTTGGGCAACTCGATATGAGTAATACGAATTATTCATAATACTTCACCGGATTAAGTGAGTTAATTCGGATCATTTAATCGATTAAACGACAACACATGCATATGGACATTTTTGGTCAATCATAATTATTGTGTATTTGTATTTGATACATAATACAATTAGATACACATTAATTATTCGTCAAATGAGATTTTGACACATGCCATAAATATATGTATTTGTTATTTATTGTAAATAAAATACATATATAATAATAATTATATTAATTGATTATTTGAATATTCAATTGTTAAATATTTATATGATTAATTGATAAGTATGGTTTATACCCACTTATTATGGCATTTTTAGCCTATTATTTTGTTATGTTTCGTGCCATTTAATGTCATTTATAGTTTATTTTATGTCTTATTTGTAGGAAGCATTAATACATGGATCTTGGTGCACGTGTTTTGGGAACTTTCGGAAGCATCGGACGAGTGCAGGAAACAACGTGCAGTACCAGTGAGAAATTATTACTGGTGCCGCGGGGCCAAAGACCAGGCGCCTCTGCGCCTGCAAGCAAACCACGCGTTCCAGCCAAGAGGCCGAGAGATTGGCGCCGCAGCGCCCAAGTCCAGGCGTCGCGACGCCTACGAGCCAATGGAATTCCATACCAATATGCTGAGGGATCAGCTTCACGGCGCCCATGCCCACCGCCGCGGCACTGCGAGGAGAGAATTTTAGGGTTTTACGGGTAAAGACGTACCTAACACGCGCAATCCTGAAACATAAAATTATGGTTTTTTTTAAGATACCCAATGACTCCATGACTTTATTATAAATACATTAGTTCGTACACAACTCAAAAGTGAGGCTAATACACAGCACAAAACACAGAAACACATATTTTTAGAGATCCAATGAGGAGGATTGAAGATCAACAAGAGGAGACGAAGGTGGTGACATCCGAAGAGGAAGAGATTCAATTCGGGTTTTATCTTCTTGTTTCTTTCTTAGAACTCTAATGATTTCCATTAGATTCATGACCTTATTTTCATTATTTTTATCTTTAGTCATGAACTAACTCCTTAATTCCGGAGAATGATGTAACTGATGCTTGAACCTTGTATTGTTTGCTAATTTTGTTATGAAGTTTTATTGATTTATTGATATTCTTTTGAGTTTAATGTTTTGTGTTTGCTGGCCACAAATATGATGATATATGTTTGAAATCTATCACTCGAGAGAGAGGATTTTGAATAGATCTATAGAATATGACCTAGGATTTTATAGAGTTCGAGAGAATCTGTAGTTCATTTGAAGTCATTAATATAGAATCACAAAGCGTAAAGAGTTGTTAACTATTGGATTTTTACAGAGATATCGAAGTCTGTAGTTGATGATATTTTCACTCGGCACTCGAGAGAGGGAGAGGATATTTTAAGAATCTTGACTTATAAACAATATAACTGAACAAAGATTAATTGGCATGACAAATACATAGGCGACAACTAGGTGAAATCAAGATCCATAATCTCTATCGTATTAGTCCCTCCTATATAATTATTTTTATATTTATTTAATTAATTAAATCTTTATTAATTATCGTCTAAATAAAGTTAGGATTATCAATTGTAGTATTTAGTGCGAGTTAACGCAATCCTTGTGGGTTCGACATTCTAAACTCATTTATACTAAAATTTGACACCGTACACTTGCCGTACGATATAAAATATCACAATAAGTTTTTGGCGCCGTTGTCGGGGATTGTTTGTTTAATTCACATTAATACTACTACCAAGTAATCTTAGCTTTAATTTAGATTTTTTTTCTTTTATTTTTAGTTTATTTTAGTTTTGTATTTATTTATTTTGTTTTTATTTGGTTTATTGATTTTTTTTCTTTTTCTTTTGGTGCTTCAGTGAATGCGAAAATCCACAAGTCTCTACTCGCTTCTGTTTGATCCTGAAATAGAAAGAACAACGAGGAGACTAAGAAAAGAAAGAAAAATTGAAAAAGAAGCAATGACAGCTGAAAACAGAGAAATCAACCCACGTCAGGTGTCAATCAGAGATCACTCCAAGCCTGTCATTGATGATACTTATTCTGGGATTGCCCATCAACCAATCAATGCCAACAATTTTGAGCTAAAACCTGCATTGATCAACATGGTACAAAGAAATCAGTTTGGGGGTTCAGCTGTAGAAGATCCCAACTTGCACTTAAGGATGTTCCTGGAGATCGCAGATACCATAAAGATGAATGGCGTGAGTAAAAAGGTCATCAAGCTACGCTTATTCTCATTCTCTTTACGTGATAAAGCGTGAGATTGGCTTCAATCAATACAAACGGGGAATATCATGACATGGCAAGATATGGCCACAAAATTTATTGAGAGGTTCTTTCCACCAGCTAAATCAGCTCAAATGAGGGCAGAAATCAGTATATTTAAGTAACTGGAGACTGAGACTTTATATGAAGCATGAGAGCGATTTAAAGATCTATTACGAAGATTCCCACAACATGATTATGCAGATTGGGTCCAGTTTAATTAGGTTGACTTTGTATCATGACATGATTGTGTTTCTAAGATCTATTTGTGTTTAATAATTATTAACCTTTTTCCATAAATATTGTGGATTTTTCCAATTATGATTGGTTCAATGGCATGATTTTATTAAGCTTAGATGTTCAAATTTGATTTGTCCACCTTTGAGCTTATCTTGTTTGCTTTTTAATTTAATGAAATTTAAAATGCAAAATTCCAAAAATACCCTCAAAAAGTCGGTCATGTATATTAAATGAGGGAAATTATTTTCTTCATCTTCTAAGCTCCATTCATGGCCGAAAAATTCCTCTAAAAATGGGTTTCAAAATATGTTTGCTAAATCCATGAAGAAATGAAGGAAAATCAAGAAAAAAGACTAAGGATTTATGAGATTTAAGGTAAGTCTTCAAAACCTTAAGCTTAAAAATTTGATTTCTTGTTTCTTGATGATTTAGAAATGTTCTAGGGTTCCTTCAATTCTGAAAATTAGGGCTTTTGGTTGTGGTGGTTGATTTGGAAGCTTATATGCATGTGTAAAGTGTATTTGGATGCAATTAGTGTAATTAGTGTCCAATTTAATCAATTATTGATGAGTTGCTATTCTAGAGTGTTATGACCACTCTTGTGACACCTAGAATTTTCTTTGGGTTGTTCATGTGTGGTGACTTTGAATTGATGTTTTGATTAATTGATTTAATCTTTAAAAATTGGATTTAAAGCATGAAAAATCATTAATTTATGTTCTGGATCAGATCTGGAAAATTCAGTGCATATGTAGATATATTTGAAGTTATATTAATGTATTGGATGTATTTTGGGAGTTGGAACAATTGCCGGAAATTATTTCCGAGTTGAAATAAGCGAAAACGGCAAAAAACGGCGTTAACGGGTGACTTTTGAGTCAACCGGGTGACGGCTGCCCAAACAGTGAATCTGTCACTATTCGGGCAGCCCATGAACTGCCATGACACTATTGGGGCTGACCTGGGCAGTTTCCATAAGTGTCGAGTGGTCGGTTCGGTCAAAAACGCGTTTTGCTTCATTTTGCGGAAAAATGGTTTTCGTAAAAGTTTCGTGATGTTTCAACCTTATTTATGTTGATATTTGATATTGAATAAATAGGTTTAGGTGAAATATGAATAAATTATTCATATTAGATATTGAATAATTTATTCGGTAATTTGAAAAAGTTTTAAATTACGATTTCGCCCGAACCGCGCTTCCACTCCGCCCATCGCCCAAAACCCCAACAAAATGAAGCCTTTATTTATAGGCATGAAATTCAGTGTGGAAATAGTGAATTCTAATTTTTTATTATTTTCTTTTTAAGCATGTGGGACCCACCCATATTTTTAATTATTTTCTTTTAATCATTGCACCGAAAGGTGCAATGATTCTCACAAACCAACAATTCTCCCACTTGAAAACTTGATTGAGAATCAATTAGTTTCCACACCATCATTTCTACTTTGCCGTCTTCAAGCTGCTTACGTTTCTGCTAAGCCATAAGAGGATCTACACCATACAAACTTATCTGCATTGATAGGCTTGGTCATTACGTCTGCAAGGTTCTCATTGGTGTGTACCTTCAACAAGTCCACAATGTCTTCCACTACTTCACGAACAAAGTGGTATTGTACCCCTATATGCTTCGTTCTTGAATGAAAGGCTGGATTCTTTGCAATATACAAAGCACTATGACTGTCACAAAATAAATGAATCTTCTCTTGTTTGTGCCCGAGCTCCTCCAATAATCTTTGGAACCAAATAGCTTCCTTGCAAGCTTGTGTAACTGCCATGTATTCAGATTTTGTTGTAGACAAAGCCACAACACTTTGTAACTTGGATACCCAGCTCATTGCTCCTCCTGCAAATACAAACACATAACATGTGGTGGATTTTCTTTTGTCAATATCTTCTGTAAAATCTGAATCCACGTAACCTTTGACAATTAAGTCTGATCCTCCATAACATAATGCAGTATCTGAGGTTCCTTTGATATATCTAAGGATTCTCTTAATAGAATTCCAATGCTCTCTACTAGGATTCGCCATAAAACGACTAATTGTTCCCACTGTTTGTGCAATGTCTGGTCTTGTACAAATCATGGCGTACATTAAGCTTCCCATTGCTGATGCATACGGTACTCGAGACATCTCCTTCCTCTCAGCTTCATTGCTAGGACACATAAAAGAGGATAACTTGAAATTAACAGGAAGTGGGGTAGAAATTAGCTTACAATTTTCATGTCGAACCGCCGTAAGATTTTCTTCAAGTAATTTTTCTGAGAAAGCCAAATCTTCCTGTTATTTCTGTCTCGGTGTATTTGCATCCATAGAATCTTGTTTGCCGGTCCCAGATTTTTCATGTCAAACTCCCTAGCTAACTGTGCCTTTAATTCTTGGACTCGATCTTTGTTAGGGCCTGCTACTAACATGTCATCCACATACAACAGTAAAATAATAAATTCATTATTTCCAAACCTCTTGTAATATGTACAATGGTATGAACTGAGTCTGTTGTACCCAAGGAAAATTATGAAGGAATCAAATCTCTTATACCAACATCTCGGCGCCTGTTTGAGACCATATAGAGATTTGTTCAACCTGCAAATCAAGTTCTCCTTGCCTATTTCAGCAAAACCTTCTGGTTGGAGCATATAAATTTCTTCTTCAAGTTCTCCATGAAGAAATGTAGTTTTCACATCCAACTGTTCGAGATGTAGGTCAAAAGTAGCACACATAGCCAGGACTACTCTGACTGTTGTAAGTCAAATCACCGGAGAAAATATCTCGTTGAAATCAATCCCTTCTTTCTGAGCATATCCTTTCACCACCAATCATGCACGATACCGCTCCACTTGATCATTTCTATCATGCTTGATCTTGTAGACCCATTTATTACCAATGACTTTTCTTCCACGTGGTAATAGGACTAGATCTCATGTATTTTTTCTGTGCAAAGCTGCTATTTCTTCTTGCATTGCTGTCATCCACAAAAGTGCATTTACGTCTTTTGTAGCTTCATGGAAAGTTGATGGCTCTTCATCCTCTGTTAGAAGACAGTATGCAATGTTACTCTCCGTAACATACTCTGAGTGCCAACCTGGAGGTCTTCTTTCTCTAGTTGATCGACGGACTTCATAAGCTTCAAACTCAACTGGATCTTGTACCTCATGCTCTAGTGCTGCTTCAGAAGAATCTGAATTTTCTCATTCTGGATTATTTTCCACTAGTACTGTTGTAGTCTATGTACTTTCTTTTGAAGTGCTATCATTTCCTTCTTTCTGCAGTTGATCTTCTGCAAATATCACATCTCCGCTGATGATGATCTTGTGGGTAGTGGGATCCCACAAGCGATACCCCTTTACTCCATCAGTATAACCCAAGAAAATACATTTTCTAGATTTTGGATCTAGCTTTGTTCTTTCTTGAGCGTTATACATCACATACACAGGAAAACCAAAAATGTGAAGATATAAGTAATCAGTTGGTTTTCCGCTCCACATCTCCATCGGTGTCTTCAAATCATTGGAAGTTGATGGAGATCTTTTTACAACATAAAATGTTGTATGAACTGCTTCTGCCCAAAAGCACTTTGGTAGACCAGCTGTTCTGATCATAGCTCTCACTCTTTCCAACAGCGTTCTATTCATCCTTTCTGCCACCCCATTTTGTTGAGGAGTGTAAGGTGTAGTAGTCTGCCTTTTGATGCATTCTTGCTGACAATACGCATAAAATCCTTGCTGCAATATTCTCATCTTATCTGTCCTTAAACACTTGATTCTCCTTCCAGTTTCAACTTCAATTTGTGCTTTGAAGTTTCTAAAAACTGGCATCACATATGACTTTTTTTGATCGGGTACACCCAACATCTTCTAGAAAAGTCATCAATAAATTATACAAAATATTTTACATTCCCCAGAGATTGAACTGGTGCTTCCCAAACATCAGAGTAAATCAACTCTAAAATGGTTTTACTCCGAGAACTTGACTTGCTGAATTTTAATATGTTTTGCTTACTTGTAACACAATGCTCACAAAACGGTAGACTAACCACTTTCAAGCCTGGAAGTAGCTTTTGATTGATGGGAATCTTCATTCATTGTTATGACATATGGCATAGTTTCTGGTGCCACAACATAGAAGCTTCCTCTCCAGAATCCAGTGATGTTACTGATACAATTGCTTCCTGAATCGAGTCTCCCAAGAGCATATACAAGTTTGCTGAGATCTTTTCAGCTTTCAAGATAGTAAGTGCTCCTTTCACCATTTTTAATATCTCATTTTCAACAACGGTCTTGTATCCGAGGTCATCTAACTGTCCAACTGACATAAGATTTTTCTTCATTCCCATAACATGTCAAATATCTTGTACAGTGCGAATAGTATCATCATACATCTTTATTTTAATGGCTTCAATCCCAACAACTTTTAAAGCATGATCATTGCCTAGAAAAACCGATTCTCTAGAGAAAAGTTCATAATGACAAAATCATTCTCTCATAGAGGTCATATGCCATGTTGCTGCAGAATCAACCAACCATGCATCACTTAGTTGTTTTCTGCTATCATTGGACATCATTGCCACTTCACTGTAAAGTGTGCCACCTTTTTCAGAAGTACTTGCAACACATCCCTGAGATTTTGTTGCAACAAGAGCTTTTTCTCCACTATTCTTCAGATTCCAACAATCTTTCTTGACGTGCCCTTTCTTGCCACAGTTGTAGCATTTAACATTCTTCTTACTTTTTGATTTCGATCTGCTATGGTTTTGACTCCCACATGAACCACGTTCTGTTGATCTCCCTCTTGTCATCGCCAATGCTTCCACTTGTTGCGAACTGGATGATCTGTCTTTCTTGTTTTTGCGGAGCAGCAGTTGAACCTTCGTCAAAGACTAGATTACCAGTGACAACATTACTTGTCAAGTTGATGATAAGTTGATCATACGAATCAGTCAGACTTTGAAGTAGAATCTCCAGACGTTCATTTGTTGATATACTATAATCGAACACGGTGAGTTGGGAAAAGAGTATTTTCAAGTTGTTGATGTGATCCGTCATGGATGTGAACTCACTCATTTGAAGAGTGTAAAGTCTCATATTCAAGAAAATCTTGTTGTGTAGTGACTTGACCTCGTACAATTTGGTAAGTGCATCCCAAATCTCTTTTGTAGTCCTTTTCTCTGCAACACTGGATAACTCATAATCTGCTAAGGCTAGATGCAAGTTGCCTATAGCGTTGTCATCCATATCATTTCATTTTTCATCCGTCATTCCACCTGGTCTCTCACTAATTGCCGTCAAGCAATTGTCTTTTTTCAAGATTACTTTTATTTTAAGTTTCCATAGGGAAAAGTTTCTCTCGTTGAACTTCTCAATTTCGAACTTTCATGCCCTGTTTCTGATGACGATCAGCTTCTCACTTGAACCGTCTTTTTATTATTTCACCGTGAATAGTACCGTATACATGAATAGTATAGTATACTTGAATAGTACTGTATACGTGAATAGTATGTATATGTGAATAGTATTATACCGTATATGTGAATAGTCTCCGTAAACAATAACCCTGAACCTGAAGCGCTGATACCACTGTTAGGGGATCGTGGGCTGAAGGTGGCACGCAAGTAAAGTGAAATTGAGAATAATTGTTAGTTCAGGAGGCGTTGCCTATCATATAAGAAATAATTAGGAGGCTAAGCCTACCATATAACAATACAATAATAATTAGGAGGCTTAGCCTACCATAAATATTATCAATAAAATAAAGCAATAAGACACAGATTTAACGTGGTAAAACCCTCAATGTGAGGGAAACATCAACGGGCAAAAGTAGAAGGATTTCACTATGGTGGAAAAATTTTTACAACATCTCTCTAATCTCAAGGATGTGAACAATCTCACACTCTCTTAGAATAGGAGAACAACTCTCTCACAAACTCTTAAGAATAAATTATATTTTCTCTCTTAGAATACAGATGATTTGGTTGAGAATAAGATGATGAAAATAATGAAATGAAACCTCTATTTATAGGCATGAAATTCACTGTGTAAATAGTGAATTCTATTTTTTTATTATTTTCTTTTTAAGTATGTAGGACCCACCCATATTTTTAATTATTTTCTTTTAATCATTGCACCGAAAGGTGCAATGATTCTCACAAACCAACATATGGAGGCTCGAAGAAAATTTGAATTGAATTGATTTTGGGAGTGTAGAATTGAATTTGAGTAAATTGATGTTATTTACTATTTAGCATTGAATTTTTTTTTTTTTAATTTTCAATTCACCCCATCTTAGGTTATTTAGGCTATATCTTAAAGGAATTTTAATTAGTATCAAAGCTAAAGCTAGGTGTTCTCACCCTGAAATTTAATCATCCGAGCAAAAGATCCGTTATGGCAACCCATGGTATTCTTTCTTCTCGGAAGGCCCTATACTTTGATGGCAGCGATTATCCATATTGAAAGACTATAATGATATATGGAAGCTAGTGAGTCCAACCCCATTTGAACTCCTTAAATATTAAGCTATGAATTCTTTTCATTGTGCTTTAGATTATAAAGAATTTCATAAAGAGTCAACTTGTAAAATTACATTTCAAATTTGATAATTATTTATTTTAGTTATTAATTTATTATTTATATAGTGGTAACAAAATCAATTGTGAGAATAAGATTAATATTCCCATCTCTCCGTGGGATTGAGACTCATTCTACATTTTGTATTAATGAAATTTATTTTGTTAATGCGATAATTTGAATTAATTTCCATTAAAATAATGAATATTTATCATATTTTGTGAAAATCAAATTTTATCCTTACTGAATTAAGGTTATAGCTACAGTTTTTGTTTTTTTTTTAATATTTCAAGTTTTGATTTTTTTTTTTTTTTTTTTTTTTTATTTTTTTTTTTTTATCAAAGAGATAATAGGTAAAGTTTAAATGTTTTTTTTAGACCATTACATCATCCACAGTATGAACATATGCATAGCTTCTCAGCTATTACAAGTTATTTTGGATGGTGTTGATATGTGGTTGAGTCATCACTCATCAGCGGCTCAAGGAAGTTTGTGATCATAGACAAAAATTATATTTTTTTTATCCTTCTATATTATCCTTAAAACAAAACTGTAATATATATATTTTTTTTCTTTTTAATTGTTTTATCATGTTTTTTTGAGGTGTCAAGTCTTCTACTAGTTTTTTATTTGAAAATTGAATAGATTAAGAACGATATTCAAATATATATTCTATTGTTTATGATTTACTTTGTTTTTAAAAAAAAAAAAAAAAAAAAAAAACTACCCCGTTAAACCACACGATCCAGGCTTAAATAGAGCAGGTAAAATCTCCGATTATCCCAAAAACTTATAAGAAATACACCCGTTAAACTTAAACTCCAAACATGTCAACCAAATCTTAATTCTTTTATCTCCCAACCACACCCCTAAATAGTATTTATGAAACAAAATATTCGTCCCAAAAATTTTGCATATTTTTGTTTTTGTTTTTGTTTTTGTGGCGTAAATTACTTAGCAAGCCCAAAGCCCATTTCAATTAATCTCTATTAATAAAGCCGGAAGGAACCGTCTTCTTGTTGTACTATTTTTTATTTTTTGCATTTTTTTAAATTGACATTTGCAAGTAGTATCAATCTCAGCCGTCCATGTATACAATGAATCTATTGAACGGCAATGATTTTGCTAGCAGGATTTTCTGTTCAGCCGAATAATTTATGACGACAAAAGACAGTCCTAGATGTTGCGTCTACTGATGACACAAACACATAGTATTAGTAGTAAAATTAGGGTCCACTTATTTTAACTTAAATTTTTTTAATTAAAATTTTGGAAAATTTTCTGAGTTGATCTTACACGAGTTAATAATAAATATTGAAAATCAAAATAATATTAATATGAATAAATTTTTTAAATCCTTAATTTTTTTGTATGATGATCTCACGACTGATGATATTTTGACTCTCATTTTGCTAATCATATGATTACTATATTTTTCTTAAATTATAATTTATTATAATATACCGATATTATAAGATGAGATTTACTTAAAGTTTAAATTTATACACTTATAATATAACTAAGATGTTCACCAAACATAGCGTTTAATTTAAAATTTAATTTGTTTAGGATAGATTATATTTTGGGTCCACCCCAAGTATGTTTTATTTTATAAAGAATATAAGGAAAAAAAAGTAAATAAAAAGAATTAATTGTTAAATTCTATGGAAAATGATATCAAAGTCTTATTATTTTCATAAATGTCACGGGCCCTTTTTTTTTTTTTTTTTTTACAATTATGTCTCGATGAAATATATTTTGGTCTCTATAATCAAATGATATAATTATCTAAAAATGGAGATTATTATCATTTCTGAAAATAAAGGGATCTATGTGACAATTTCTCTAAACCATGAAGTGTTGTTGTCTTTTTTATTAAATTACAAGAAACATTTATGTATAATATTTTATTAAATAAAATTTAAATAGCATATTGGAAATGTTCAATTAGAAGATAGAATTAGTAAAGAAAAATAGGTTAACAAAAATTAAATTTTTAAAAACTATTAGTCAATTCAGGTTCGTCTACATCCATCTGTGATTTTATTTTTAATTATTCGGAGTTGTAAAAATCAAATTTATAAATGTGAATGGCATTGGCATTGGCTTATTGCATCAACTTAAAAAATATAAGCCTTTCCGAACAAGGGGAACGTCTTTTAGATTCAGCCCATTCTACACTTTAGCCCGTAAATCTCAGCCCAAAAATACACCTACCCGGTAGTAGGGATGGCAACAACTTCAACCAAATTCACTTAAACTAAAGGCTTAGCTTGTAATGTCCAACTAAGGCATGCATGATCCATGCATGGTGTCATCTTTAATCATTTTTACAGTCATTTTTCTACTTTCGGTCGTGATTGTCACCTTTGAGATAGAAGTCAAAGAAATTTTCGGCGGATTATTATTCACTTGTTGAAATTGTGAGCCTAAGTTTTGCTATAAATACAAAGCTCATTTGTGAGCTTTAGGCATCCCAAAATATTAAGCTTTAAGGCAAGAAAGCTTAGAGAATGTAGATAGTGAAATTTTTGTAAAGTTTCAAACACTTGTAAATTCTGTTATTGTAGTAATAGAATTCGATTTTTCCTCATAAACACTCTTCAGTGATCAGAGAATCACAACATGTAGAAAATTCGGGTTTCGGAAAAGTTGTCAAAAATCAATTTTGAGTATGTCATCAGCTTTTTCATATCGAGACGAGCACAGTGGTATTTTCCGACATTCAATCGGAGCAGCCCTCACGCTCCGCATACGCCAGACAGTAGCTAATCCACGTGCTCCCACGCGCCACACGCCAGCCGAAGATTGAAGACGACCATGTTAGCGCCGAGTCATTTGCCACGTCTGCGCCACGTGTCGCCATATCATCTGTCACGTCATCATTCTGATCCAGTCAGCAGCTACGTGTCAGCCACGACATCAACCACATCATCGACCATGTGTCAGCCATGTCAACTTCGCGGTCCCACTTTGCCGCGTCAGCAACCACGTCAGCATTCTTGATAAATTTCATTGAGCCTCTTGAAGTCTTTGAAATTTATATTTTAGCCCCAGAAAATTAAAAATTTACAAATCGGCCCATGAGTCGGATTTGGACCAACGAAGAGTCAAATCACCATTTTCGACCATTACAGATGTAACATTGACTTTTTTTTTTGTGAAAATCAGCCCTGATTTTATCTTATTTTCATTTTAAACTTTAAACTTAAAATGAAAATGGAAGATTCATCTTCTGGTGCAATAATCAAGCTGACATCATCTAAATACTCCATCTGGAGGCCTCATATGATAATTTATTTGCACTGTAAAGATCTGTTCGATATAATCGAGGTGAAGGGAGTGAAATCGAATTCTGTCAAAGAGTGTGACTGGAATAAACTCAATAAGAGAACTTTGGGTCAGATTAGATAGTGGATCGGCCACGACGTCTTCCACCACGTAGCAAGGATACATACACTTAAGAAATATGGATAAAGCTGTAAGATATATACCAGGCCAAGACAGCTCGGAATAAAGCCTTAATAAGGAGGCGTTTGGTGAACTTGAAACTACGAAGTGAAACTTATCTTGCACAACACACCAATGAGTTCCAAAGCTTGGTGAACCAGTTGTCTGCAGTAGACATGCAATTGGGAGATGAAGTACAAACTCTCATACTATTCAGTTTTCTTCCTGATAGCTGTGAGACATTGGTGGTTACTTTCAGCAATTCGGCTCCAGGAGATAAACTTATCATGCTTATGGTAAAAGATGCCCTGTCAAATGAGAAGACCAGAAGAAAAGACGTGGGCACAAATCAGTCACAAGCCCTCATCACGGAGAATCAAGGAAGACAACGAGATAAAAATCGAGGTAGAATGACATGTAGAAGACAAAGTAGAGGCAAATCCACATACGGAGGAAAGCTTACTTATAAGTGCTACTATTGTGGTATAGAATGTCATTTAAAGAAGAATTGTCGAAAGCTGCAATGAAAGCAGGGTCAAGGCATTTCTCAACCGAATAACAACGATGTGAAGACACTAGTAGTTTCATCAGGAGATATTGCAACATCCTACCACGTCACACCTCACAGAGATTTCTTCACAATATACAAAGCATGAGACTTTAGAGTAGTGAAAATGGGAAATATCAGTTCCTCTTAGATAGTGGGAATTGGTGATATTCAGATGCAGACATATACATAATATACAATAACCCTGAAGGAGGTGAGACATGTTCCAGAACTTCGGCTCAATCTACTCTCGGGGGTAGCCCTTGACAAATAAGGATTATGCTAGCCACTTTATCAATGGCAAATGGAAAATGATAAAAGGTGTCATGGTCATCGTCCGATGACATATTTGTGGTATTTTATACAAGACTCATGTGAAGATATATGCAGAGAGCCTCAATGTAGCTGAACATTAGGTTTCTCAAAATTTATGGCATCAGAGACTCAGTCACATGAGTGAGAAAATATTGTATACTTTAACAAATAAGTATCTAATCACTGTCTCCAAGAATGCTGCTCTAGATCATTGCAATCATTGTCTATTCGGTAAGCAACGTAAAGTTTTATTTAATTTCTCTTCTATGAGAAGATCAAAGTTGCTCAGTCTGGTATACTCTGATATTTATGATCGGTTAGTAAACCCGTGAGACCGGTACATGTCGTATATTAGAATTTTTCTAATGGTTTGTCTCAGTAAATCATGAGTCTTGGGAGACTCATATAGACACATAGGTATATATTGGATAAATACTGAACGACTCATTCAAAGGTTCCTGATAGATGGTACACCAACGTCAATAGCAAATTAGCTCATTTGACTTGTGATACCACTGTGGATATGTGAGATATCCTTCATACTTTGATGACAGTCACGTCAACGATTTTAAGATCAGACCTCTGCCTGTTTGTTAGGTATGGACTGATACTCACGATATCCTATGATATATCCAGAGAGGATTTGTCATTCATATGTACAGGATTTAGGTGTACAATTTGTGATTCTTTGAAATCATTAGCCCAGGTATGATTCGGAAACGAGTTCTGAATATTTATTGAAGAATCATAATTATGTCGCGACACGTGAATTGTTCATAGCAGAGATTTGACGTTTAATCTATGTCTCCGGAACAATTCGGATAACCTATGACAGAGAGATTATATATATGCGATGACTTCAACTTGGATGGTTCAACTCGATTATCTGTGGTCTTCGTAATTTGTGAATTGATAAATTATAGACAAGGAAATTATTTACATGACAAATAAACTTGAACCTAGAGAGTCCCACAATATAAAGTGTACTCGTTGAGTACTTGGGCAATTAATTATGGATAATTCAAATTATTTAATACACATGCGTATTAAATAATGTATATTTGTATATGATAAATAATTTAGATTAGATACACATTATTAACCAATTGAATTTTGTCATTTGTTTTATTGTTATTAA